>JABSTQ010007646.1:0-12996 GCA_013358835.2 Ixodes persulcatus
ATGGTGTTGTAATGGCCGTTCAAATTTCAAACACGATGCAGGGAATGTATCGAAGGAATGCGTCTTCATAGCGCCCTCAGTTGAAGAGCTCTGACAGTTGTGTGTGAACTCTTGGTCATAGAGGAATAAGAAAACTGACCTCGGCCTCTCCTTGCGGGAGATTCCTCTAAGATCACGGTTCACGTACTTGAAGCTGAAAAAGTGAACTCCAACCCTATGTGGCGAGACCAGCATGGGTAATACCTGTAGTAATGTTGAGAGTAGAGCTAGTTGGTACTTGTACATGATTAGGGTAAAACAGCGCCATAAAGACGAAGAAAAGAAAAATACGCGACTCGACAGGTGCTGACTCGCAGCTATATGATTCACTAGAAGAAGACAAAGACAAAACACAAAATCCTTCATACGTGCGTCTGGCACACAGCTCCCATGACAGCAGGTCCCCCAGTTCACGGTGGCACGTGCGGAACCTTCATCATCCTCCTTAAAGCGCACCTCCAAGCCCCATAGAGAATTTCATGCAGTTTTTTTAAACAGTCTCACGTGATAACCGCTCTGCGGATCTTTCTGTATTTGTTTTTCTCTAAGGACATTGACACTTTATCGGGGGATTAGCGAGACAGATCTGTAATCAGAATTTATTTATATTTAAAAAAATCGTGAAATTGAACAAAATTGTCGTTTTTTGCACTTTGCGTTCCAAAACATTTTACGAAGTCCACAGAATAAAAAGCACATAAATTTTTGTCTTAGGTTTGTATGAACACTTTGTGAATTTTACTTCTGCAGCGAGAAAACGTACGAGCACTGTTCCAGCCCTTTTGATTTTAAAACTGTGCATATTTGGGACACAACAGCTTCGTGGACTGTTCGAAACTTTTTCGCGACAAGTCCCCGCGAAGAAGGAAGTTCCAAGAGCTTGATCGATGCTTTCAGCTGGCTTCTAACACGCCCGCACGTGGAATCAAAGTGTTGTTCAAGGTGACACCCCTCTGCTTGTAGTGTCGCTTCGCGCAGGCTTACGGTGCGGATGCACGAAAGGCGCTACAGTCGGAACAATCGGAGCTACTTTAAGTTTTCACTTTTTTTTTTTTGCTTCCCTACTTGCGAGGTTAGTATGTGCCATATTTGTTTTTCGTTCGTGGTATAAGGTTGAGCCGAGTGGGTTGACTATCTGATCAAAGGCTAATGATGTTGAGATCTGCAAGCTTATATTGAACAAAACATCCAAGCAATCTCTTTCCTTGCAAAACTGTTTCGTCAGAGCCTCATCCCGCTAGAGCGACAGACACTGCATTTTGTCCGACATTTGGCTGATCTTATCTCACTGCACCTCTTCGGACCCGCCAC
The DNA here is from genome assembly GCA_013358835.2 of Ixodes persulcatus. NCBI lineage: Eukaryota > Metazoa > Arthropoda > Arachnida > Ixodida > Ixodidae > Ixodes > Ixodes persulcatus. The sequence goes on from JABSTQ010007646.1 coordinate 1,351, forward strand.
GCAGCGCTGGAGCTGCCTTGGTCGACTGCAGCGATTGACGCTCTAAGTGCAGGCGAACAAGAACTTCCGGAGGTCAGACGAACGAGATCTGTTCCGCTCCTTAGCTTGCGGGGGGCGAACATAACATTTGAGTGAGGCTCGAACACATCATTCCCAAATAGTGTAACCGGTCAGTGAGGCACCCGACTCCTAAGTCCGCGTTTATTTTATTATATTTTTTTATTTACGCGAGGAAATTTCTGCAGTTTCCAGCATCGTGGCCCTTCGACTGGCACACTTTGCAGCACCAAATGAAGCGGTGTCGGAGAACTCTCGGGCGCTTCTTTACCCAAGGTCCCAGTGCCTTGCTCAGGGCACCCACCAGGATGCCCGCCAAGGCCGCCGTGCCGGCACCACCGGACGCGTGGTGCCCGTCGGCCGCCAGAAACCCTGTCACGAAACCTAAACCGCTTAGACTAACAAAATGTTCACGTGCTCGTGCAAGCACTCTGAATGAAGAGCAGCTAGCCCAGATAAAAACAGCATTAATGATCTCTTACCAATGACAAGCTTGAAATGCAGTTGAATGTATGCACACATTCAAGTGTAGGTACACGGACACAGCATCGACAGCATGCTAGATAGGTATGGTTGAATGTCTGAATGGGAGAGACTCCTTCTGCTACCTCTCTGCTGCACCTTGCTCGACACCTGGGAAATCAACGGATTAACAAACGTGTCCAAAAGGTGGTTTTAGTTCTATTTGTTATTCACATTTTTATAATTAGTAGAATGTAACAAATGGTTTGCAGTGCAGAGAGCGGGGGGTAGATGATGCAAGGTATAATTCAAAATCTCAACGTGTGGTTTGTGGGTTTCATCGAGAAAATTGAAGGAGCTGATGAATGAAGAAAGAATAAACAATTAACACTGGGGCAACACAACCACATCTTTCAACTAGTAACAGACGATTACAAATCCCCACAGCGAGGAGCCAACTAAACCCGGGAGGGAAAGGGGGAGAAGGGGAGATGAAAAACGCAAAGAGCAAGTCAGAGAGGTGGGTTTATCTCGGAATTTAGAAATTCAACCTCAGTTTTAATATGCAGGAGGGAAGGGTTTGACACGTTGTTGTTTGCTGTGGTTATGGCGAATGACTCTATGATCTCCCTGCCGAATCTGCTGTGATGCCCCACCAGGATTTTTGTTTCACCAAAGAGGGGATGACAAAGTGAACACGAACGGGCATGTTTGACTATGGGATGATAGGAATCTGGAGAGGCTGCAGTGCAACTGTTTCGTTTGAGGAATACAACAGACCACAGTCAGTACTTCTCAATTAAGCTAGATGTATATCCAGCCAAAGTCTCCGAGGGCAGTAAAGCTAGATTTTGCCCAGCGGCATTTGATGTATCAATTATTTGAGACCTCAGATACTAGGTATTCAAAAAAAGATTCAAATAAGTCGGGAAGTCACTATTCTATTCTAATTTGAAACTGAAATATTCTCACATTCCTAAAAAGATAGTAAGAAATTAGTTATACGGATGGCGTGAGCTCAGGCAGAGTTGTATGGCGACGGTGGTTCGTGCTGTAGATGCAAATTTAGCCAGTGCAGTGCAACCGCTAGCCAGCTGTTTTCCCTTTTAATCACGCATTGGTAATAACACCACTATATTGTCACAAAGGTCAAATGATGAGGTGAAGAATAACTAAAGAAACTAAACGTTGAATGAGGCGAACTTGTGGCCAGAGCAAAATAGAAGTAAGTTAGCGTCGCTGGCATCGATGTTGGCGAAACAGCAGGATCGAGCGCTGGAGTGAGACTGACTGGGGCTTGCCACGAGGAGCCCCTTCTGTACACGCGTGGGCCTCTGGAACAATCGGCGTAGAATGTTCGGCGTGTAGAACATTCTATCCTCGAATCAGCAACACGGCTCTCACACTTACCAGAACATTGCATTACAGAGTCAACAAAAATGTGTACCCGCGGCCAGGCATCGAACCTTGGCTTTTTGCTTGGAAGGCAAGTGCGATAACCGTGCGCTGCCTACTTGGTCAGCTGCACTCATGGCAATATGGCAGCACAATACTCATCCAAATGGAAGTGGCCAGAGGACGGATCTAGTCCAGGATCCCTGCGCTCCTCAGGACAAGCATTTTCTTCGCACTGCTCCGAGCTGTGATGCACCAATATCCTCGGCCAACCAGTTTTTATATGGGTAGAAGAGCCTGAATGCGAAGTACATTGCGCTGATTCATTGCTCCTAAATGAAAATGTGGGGGCTCCACATGCCAAACCAATGAAGGGAATCTGGCACAACTTATTGAGAAACTGGGGATTAGTGGCAAATGTCGGCAAACATTCTGCTCTGGAGCCACCGAGGCAGCTACTCTTGAATGTAACATAAATGCACACCAGGACAGCTTACAAGGCAGTTTATGTGGCATTTTTACTCATGAAGGCCATCAACGCAGTCGCAAGCTCCTGCTGCACCTTGATCGCGGTTTCCTGTAGGGCAATTTCCCGCTCGCGTAGGGCAAACTCTCTCCCTCTGGAAGCCTCAAAGCTCTGCCTGAGCAGCCTCTGTTCGTCGATGACCGTTTTGATGAGCGTGGTGTTGGAGCTTGCGGCCTCTTCCTTTTCCTCGACGGCACATTGCTTGTGCCATTGATGCTGCTGGGCCCCGGCCTGTTGACACTTGCAGTGGCAGCGGTGCTGGCAACTTGGCTCTCTTCAGCTCCTCTCCTGGTTCTTCCATGGGCTCTTCTAACTAGTCCGTGTCGACCATGCTTTTCTCTTGCATGTCTGAAAGCGACCGAAGGGAATACCACACAAGATCCTGTTAAGCTACAAGAGACTGCAGCAAGCTGTTACGTGCCACAGCCATTATACAAGGGGTACTCAAAAGTAATGTTGTGTATGAATGCTCTGTAGTTCGTGATGCTATGTAGTGTAGTTTTATGCATCAGTGTGCAAAACGTCTAGTTCTTCGTTTCAGAGACAGCATTCAACGCAATCAAACATACGAGCACAGGACTTCTATTACCGAATCATTTGGACATGCTCTCGGGCAAATAAAATTTTCGATATAGCCTCGTGCCAGTACCTTTGACAGCATTGTACACTATGCATGAAAAGGAGTGTAGTGTAAAATATTGAGCCCACAAAACAGTTGGAGATAGTATTCACAAATACATCAGAAAGGACGATTGCCGAGAGCAGAAAACAGGAAGGGCCCAAGGTAGGGTAGGCGGCTTATCATGTAGTATGCGCCCTTTCTACAGTATAGCCGTAGTCTGGCAGAGCCCCACATTTTTAAAGCAGTCACAATGCTCCACTTGAGTTGAAGCTCTCTCATCAAGCTTTACCGCATTGCACCGGCTTGTCGAAAAAGCAGATTAGCACCTTGATTAGCTCAGTGGACTCTGCTCGGTAGGCGATTTTCAATAACAATTTCATGCATTTGCCACTGGCTGCCACTGTTACATTGAAATGATTTGTTATCCAAAAATGCAGAAACCATTCTATGAGAGAAACCACTAAACTTACCTCCCCTACTGCCGGTGTGGCATGGTTGGAAGCCAAGCTCTCATCCACCAGGGCTGTTTCATTGATGGGTAGGGACCCCAGCAGCCGATTAAGGTCCTAGAAGAATGGCCACTTCAACGCGCCGGACCTCGTGGTCGTCCCCTCCCTTCCTTTTTTTCGCGTGCCACCATGGTGACGTACTGCAACCGGCCGAACGTCCAAGAGTGAGCACGCCTCTCGAAAAAATCATGCGAAGAACATTACCTTTTTCGTGCAGTGGGTGTAGCGCCGACTGCCTGATGAACTTCGGGTTTCGTTTGCAGGAGAAGCCGAGCTCCCTTGTCAGGTCTAGCAAGTAAGCGTACTGCGGGATTCGAGTTCGTCGACTTCGTCGGGCTGAATTGAAGCCACGGGTTCGAAGACTTCGTCAGGCTCGTCGGTCGAAGCCATGGGCTCGTAGAATGCGAGAGAGTCTCGGTAGCGGAAAAACCGACAGGACGACGGTACGACGCTTCGGCATAGAGTAATATAGTAAACTTAAAGAGCGGACATGCCCATAGGGCCCAGCGGCCCACTTAGCCCGCCTGACAGCTACCGCTCCTAGCGGATGTTATGAGATGTTACTCCGTTTCCGCGTCGGTTTCCGGTATAGGAAGGTTTGGTTTCGGATTGGAGGTGCTTAGGTGATCCCGGTGTGGGTAGTTTCGGCTTCGAATTGGGCGCGCTTAGGCATCGTCGTACCCCCCCCCCCCCCCCCCCCCCGCCCCCCACATTTTCCTGTGCCCTCTAGATGCCCAGTCTTCGGTTAATTATATCCAGCAGCTCGCCTACTCTATATTTCTATTAACTGTCTTTACAATAATATATTTGCTTTCTACTGTAAAACCTTTTTTTTAGTTTTACAGCACCCACGGTGTCCATGGCGTCTGCTCTATTTGGAAGCAACAAGAGCATTTGGTTCAAAATCTCTTTATTTCGACCACATTCATGAACACATATGAACAAACAAATCAGATATGAAGCACATTATGTTCTGCAAGAAACTAATACTCTCATTATTACAATCAGACATAAAATAAATATAAGGTATTCTTGCAAATAGAAAAATTTACATAATGATTTCTAACCGAACTCTACCAAACAGTTTCGGAAGTGAACAGAGTGAGCAATTACTTTTCCTATCACGACGGCTTACACATAAAAAACAAGTGTATCAATAAATAGAATTAATTTATCATTACCAATCAGAACAGAATGCCACGCACACTACATACAGCAAGAAATAAATTTGTACGCAATTCAAAACACCAAGTCACATAGCCTAAAACTTGCATCAGGCGAGACATGGCCGAACAATGAGGACGTCTTTCGGAATGTGAGACGAATGAAAACTGACATGCTGCAAAATGGATCTCGGGATCTAGAAAAAAATGTCTTTACAAGTGCAACATCTACGAGCAGGCACAACAAATACCGAAAGCCAGGATAACAGTGCTTAACACAATATCCTTGATCATGAAAATCAAAACAAACACAAAATCACAGGAAGGCATATGCTGCATGTGCCATGCTTTTTCATATAAGGCACACACCTAAATATCTGACTGGAGCTGTGCAAAATGCCCCAGATATGTGAATAAAGATATCAATAAATATTCGACACAAAGTTCACACATGCAAATGTAAAAGGCTGCTTGACGCGTCAAGATCTTGATCTTATACCGGGTGTTTCAGCGAAGACTGACGAAAATTTCTAAAGATTTACTGTTCGAGATAAAGAAAAAACTTTTTGCGGGAACAAACTCCCAGCCTCGGCGTACGTCTGAGATTGCAGAAAAAAATACTAATTACCCATCTAATTAACTTTTGAAATACTGGTTTTTTGACCCATGTTGCACTACCAATTTTGAAGACACCCACCAGAAGAAAGAAATCAATTTACAGAATTAAAAAAGGTGCAACCGGCATGGAGATTTTCATCGATAAATTTTGGCCTTGACACGAATTCCAAACGTGGGCCCTGTTTGCGTAGAATTTCGATATCCTTGTGGAGATATGCCAAACATTTGTCTATGAATATCTCCGAGCCGGTTGGATCTTTTTCAGTTCTGTAAATTAATCTTGCTTTTCCTGTGGGTGTCTTGAAACTTGCAAGTGCATCATGGGTAATGAAACCAGTAGCTCGAAAGAATTAGTAAATTTGTGCTAAATATAGCTGATTAGTATGTTTTATGGAATCCCCGACGTCCGCCGAGGCTGCTAGCTTGTGCCCGCAAATAGTTTCTTTTATCTTGAAAAGCATATTTCTAGAGATTTTTGAGCGCCTTCACTGAAGCAGAATACGCACTAAGTGAAACAAGCATTTAAAGAACAAGCTTTGCTACCCAAATAATAAGCACTACTTGCAGTTAATTAGAAAATTAGTTATGTCCAAAACATATTTAGAATTAGCCGTTGAACTTGTCCAGTTGCCTACCCGCCAACGAAGAGTGCAACCGAACATTGTCCAAGTTGCGGTTAATAAAACGGACGTGCCAACACAAGCGTATCCTACAAAACATATTCAGAAACCTGTTGTGGCATTCCTCGGAGCAAAGGCGAAAAGCACCCACACCTGAAAGTGTGTGAAACAAGGCAGCACACACTCCCCGAACATGAGCCATACGCTCTATTATGGCAAGAAAGTGATGCTCTAGCTGCTGAATGAAATTAAAGGCAGCCTCTGATGGTACAACTAGGTTTCCAAAGAGTTTACCAGGCACATGATATGCTTTAAGCATCAGAAAATATTGGTGGGACCTGGTCAGGTTATCGGACTCGTCCTTGAGTAGCCGATAACAAACACAGCTTGGTGTCGTCTTTTCAAGGAAAAGTTTGATGAGATAGCCTCCAACGTAATAAGTGGCAGAATCGTCAATAATGTTTGACTTCATATCTGATGCTAGCTGAGAAATGTCTTCCAGTGGAGGGAAGTTCTCAACTTGAGGACATTCTACGTGGTCGGCAATTGAACTTTCGTGGAGTGAAAATATTGACATTTCGTGGAGGAGGCCAGCCTTGTCGTCCTCAACGTTTCCACTGTTCGAGAGTTTAAAGAGTTTTTTTTTTTATCCCTGTATGCTTCAGATTTGAGGTGAACTGGTATACATTGGGATTTGTGTTGCATCCCTGTTTTTGTCTGATTATTCCGAACATGTTCTCGAGTGCATTTTCCTGCAGTCGTCGTGTAAGCAAAAACTGAAAGTCGTGGTTGGTTGAAAGGTCCTCCCAGAGCATGAGGATACTCTTTATAGTAATTTGCCACCCTGTCACGGTTTGGGGTTGCCTCCTACCCTGAAACTTCCATGTTGCAATCCACGAAAGCTGCTGGTGAAGGAAATCAACCAGCTCCGATTCTCCTTTCAGAATGCCATAGCGCAACTTCTGCCCCGTCTTTTTGAGTTTTGAGCTATTTAGGCAATCAAACAGTTTGTCCATTCGATCACAGAAGTATGCTGTAGCCATGGCTGCGGCAGGAAGCTCCTTCGAATAGACAAGGGATAGAATTGCTAAGCACACCGAGGCGCTCAGGACTTGTGTGGCACGCTTAACTTTCATATTGCTGAAAGGTTTCTGGAATATATGTCTCTCAGTCAGTTTTGGAGCCAAACGAAGTCTCATCTTGTGGTTTGAACGATAAAGTTGAACAATATACGTCTAGTCAACGACCTCACTTCCAATGCAAAGCTTGTGCGCTTGAAGGTTATTCCTAGTTGTCTTGATGAGGTGTGGAACGTCGAAGATGAAATAAACGTGTTCATTTTCAACTTCGAAAAATGGCTTTTCAACAGACACACCTAGCTGGTTGGCCAAGCATACGTTGGACGCTCCCTGATCGCACACGACAGCCTTCACTGTGAATCCAGCAGTTTTAAGCTCCTGAACCAGTGAAATGAGGAGGTTGCGGATGACAGAGGACGGTGTTGATGTGTGCCCAATAGTGTATGTAAGAGGCTGCACCCACCTTTTCGAAATTCCAGAGAGCAGAACAACCAGGGCTCTGTCTGCAATGGTGGAAGTTCGTTCTGCACCGTCATCGGTAAATACATGAACAATGTCGTGTGTGACATCATAAGATAAGTTCTTTTTTAGCACTATCTCGTCAAAAATGAAAGTACACACACGATCCCGAGCGTACCAAGACCGCGTTTGGGATTTGATGGAGGCCATGACGCCAGGTATGATACCTGGAGTCATTTTTACGTTTGAGAGCCACCTTCGCAAAGAACGCTGTGTGGGAAGCGTTATATGTGACGACAAGAAACGGTACGCCTGGGGACCATGAAAATTTAGGTGCAAGGCAAACTTCTTGAGCCACAGTGGGAACCGCTTTTGCCGTCCTTTGCACCTTAATTTTGCCTGTGACGAGATCAGTTCAAACACCTGTTCACTCACAAAAGGACGCACCATTTCGAGAGCTTCTAAGACAGACCGAGGCTTCTGCTTCTGTTCCTTCCGCAGCCTTGCAATCGTCTTCCTGTAACTGGAAAGCTTGGCTTGAAGGCGCTTTATGACGTCCCTGGGTCGTCTTGTGCACTTGGTAGAACTAGGTGTTGAACGGCCAGAGCCTGTCAAAGACAATACCGAGTGAAAAAATAAATCAGGCTACACGAAATTCATACGGAGTACAACCCGCCATAAATGGAATTACTGTAAACTACAGAGCTTGCAGTCACATGACACAAGCCTCGCCCACCATTTTTGAAACCACTAAAAAAATGCAAATGACGTACTATCTAAGACATATCTCCGACCACTTGACACAAACACTACCCTCCGTCAGTCGTGGCTTTCCGAGGACATGAGTGCGAAGCGGTCAAGCTTCACGCACGTGCGCCAGTAAAAGAATCTCAGAACCAATCACAATAATCACTGAGGTCATGCAAAAATTGAACCATAGATAACAGGATGGCCAAATTAGTGCAGTAAGCAGCAAAAATCGGGACCCCGCAGGGGGCGCCTACACCTTAGGTGTTAGGCGCTTGGTGAGTAGCGCCACCACGGACCCCAGCCACGTGGGCCACCATACCCGCACGCAGGGGGCACCTGCCTCGGTAGGTGCTTGGTGAGTGGCGCCACCGCGAACCCCGAGCTATGTGGGTTTACCCACCCACGTCTGGCTGTGCGTGGCGTACCCGTGTCCGGGGAAAAGGGGACCCTGGTGGTTGAGCTGAGCCCGGGGTATGTTTGGACCCTTCGGGGCCCCCCGGGCGAGGCAATACACCGCTTCGGCCCCTGCTTCTCGTAGACGGGTGTCCTGGCTTGGCCCGACCAGGATGATTCAGTCAGTCGCCTGCTCTACCCTCTTCTTCCTTCTTTCACTTTTCCGTCCACCTCTTTCTCTTTTCTTCTACACTCTCTTCCTTCCTTTTTCACCTTCTTAGGCGGCAAGGGCTAACCTTGAGTGGAAACAGGTCCTGTCCCTGCATCCACACTCGGTTATAGTGCCCGGGCAGCACTGGTAGAGTAATTGTGTCAGCCAAGCCTTTCTTGCTATGGCACATTACCTACCCCCTCGTTGGGCTCCGTGGTGGGCGGTGCACCCGGGCACTGAAATTCCTTCCCATCTTCATGGGTTCCAGAGCTAAACCAACTGATCGGGCCCTGAAAAGGACCCGCACCGAAGTCCTTGACATTCCGACTAAGACCCCTGATCTTTTTAAATTCCAAAGTTTCTCGTTTTGCACTCCGAGGGCGAAAAGCCAATGGCTAAACTCTCTCCTTTTTTAGTATCCAAAGTGCATGAAGGTATTATCGGTGCGAAATTTAGCGCCAAAAAGATGGCATCAGGCGACCTCCTTGTTGAGGTAAACACAAAGAAACAAAGTGAATCACTCTTAGCCCTGAACTCCGTCTCAGACTACAAGGTCAGTGTGACCCCTCATCGAAAGTTGAACACCGTCCAAGGGGTCATCTCTGAAGATGACTTGCTCGACTTGACAGATACAGAGCTAGTTGAGGGTCTCTCCGGACAGGGAGTGGTTGCAGCACGACGCATCACCATCCGTCGCGACGACATTGAACGCAAAACCAGGCATGTCATTCTGACTTTCGACTTCACGACTCTACCCACTAATGTAAAGGCAGGCTACCTTCAGTGCCGTGTCCGGCCTTAAGTGCCAAACCCTCAGCGCTGCTTTAAGTGCCAAAGGTTTGGCCATGGGTCGCGGAACTGTCGGGGTAGCGAGACCTACGCCAAATGCTCTAGTAAAGAGCATGTTGCTGATGTGTGTGATAACGAAGCTCAGTGCACTAACTGTAATGGAAAACATCCAGCCTACTCCCGATCTTGCCCGTTATGGAAGCAAGAAAAAGAAATTCTCACCTTGAAGGTTAATGAAAACATTTCCTACGTTGATGCCAAAAAGCGTCTCGCCTTTGTCTCCAAAGGCTCTTATGCCCAGGTCGTACATAGGGGACCGGTACGGCCAATGGTTTCGACTGGAACCAGACGTCTACGGACGATCTGCGCCTCCCGTCGAGGTCTCCGTCCTCGGGAGCGTTGCCAGTGGCACCGCTTCCGAATCGCAAGGTGGATGCTGCCTCCTCAGCATCCACCTCGGAGCAGGGGCTGCCCCCCCCCCCCCGCTGCTCCACCTGGCACTTCGACCCCTAAGGGCCGAGGCCTACCCCCTCGCACCTCTGCTCCCCAGAGGAAGCCCGGGGAGCCCGCCGAAGCAGTCGACCTCCAAGGGTCAACTGCCGGCGGCAACAGACGAGCCCATGGACATAAGTGGGCCCAGGTCTGAGGAGGATGCTCCCCCCTCAGGATCGGAGCCCTCTCTTTCTGTTGTCAGTGACCCCACTTGGAAACAGAAGATCCTCCTAAAAAGCAGAGTACCCCTCGTGTAAAAATAGATTTTAAACCTTAACAAACCTCCCTTTTAGGTCACTTTTATATATATTTTTCGTCTCTAAATGGCAAAGAACTATAGTATCATGCAGTGGAATTGCCGTGGTCTTTTCTCTAATATTGATGATATAAATTTTTTTCTTGATGAGCTTCGACCTGTCGCTATATGCCTACTGGAGACTCATCTCAAGGACACACAAACTAATGTTCTACGTCGTCATCAGGTTTTTAGAAAGGACCGTGCATCCCATAGCAACTCCTCCGGTGGAGTAGCTGTGGTTGTGCAGGGTGGTATTGCCTGTGCTTCTGTTCCTCTCACAACCTCTCTAGAAGCAGTGGCAGTTCGTATTCTTCTTGACCGCCTTATTACACTTGTTTCACTTTACCTGCCACCAAATGTTCCACTGAATTTACATGACCTGCATGGACTTGTAGCCCAACTTCCACAACCTTTTTTAATCTTAGGGGATTTTAACGCCCACCACCCCATGTGGGGTAGTGCTCGCCAAGACTCCAGTGGTGGTGTCATTGAAAGATTTTTATTGTCATCCGGCCTTTGCCTTTTAAATGGACAAGATCCTACATTTTTTAGTGCACCTCATAATACTTTCACTTCCATCGATTTGTCTCTTTCATCTCCAACTTTACTTCCCTGTTTTTCTTGGAAGGTTTTAGATAACCCTTTTGGGAGCGACCATTTTCCTGTTATTTTAGAAAGTACTGTAGCACCTCCTTCACTTTCAACACGTATCCCCAGGTGGAAATTAGACAAAGCTGACTGGGCTCTTTTTGCATTGGAAGCAGTGCTTGACCCAACTGAACTTTTAGCTATGACCCCGGAAAATGCCACCTTGTACGTTACTGACCGTATCATCAATGCTGCATCTGCCTCTATTCCACAAACATCTGAAATCTTCCTAAGCGCTGCAAGCCTTGGTGGACCAAAGACTGTACTGTTACGCTTAGATGTCAGAACAGGGCCTGGGGCACTTTCTGCCGCTACCCAACGGTCTGGAACACGATAGAGTTTAAAAAATGTAAACCAAAGGCTCGTTGGACAAGGAAACAAGCTAAGAAAAGCACATGGATAAAATATGTTTCCAAGGTGAACAGTTTCGTCAGTACTAAGTAGGTGTGGGACCGAATGAGGAAAATTCGGGGTAACTACCTCTCTTTTAGGACGCCTCTTTTTCCCTCAACTTCGCCAACCTTGAAGGGCCAGACAAATTTTTTGCGGAACTGT
>JABSTQ010007647.1:0-21997 GCA_013358835.2 Ixodes persulcatus
CGCCTCACTATTTGGGAAGCCGCTTTAATATTCAATACGAGTGCTGCTTAGAACATTTTCAAACATTTATAAGTAGCAACTGTTGAGTTTAATACCACGCAAAAAATTTAAACCAACTCTCACACAGTCTCACGTCTGAAACATAATCCCAAGTTTCCACAGAATAAAAATCGGTAGAACAAGACGAAATACACACTAGCTGCTTAATTAACTACGAGCTGTCATTTTGTTTTAATTCAATACACATGAAAATAAAGAGGAATAGGAATGCCAATAGGCATACTTTTGGTCCTATAGGAGGTTGGACTGCTCCCATAGGGACTTTATCGGACCATTAGGAATTTTATCAGTCAAACGAAATGTTTTGTTTGCCAACAGGAAATCTAGGCCAATTGTGCATGTATATTTGAGCAATAAGAACCAATTAGACGTATGTCTGTCAGGAGAATGTAAATGCATATTGGACGCAACAATTGAGAATCGGATCAATGGGAACACGTTTCTGTGCTTTTGGAAAGTTGTTTTTGGACGAACTTAAGCTCATATATTTGTCAGACGTCCAACTGAGGTAAAAATAGTCCCTGTCAGAAATACACCGGCCCATTTGATGCATGTGTAATGTAGCCTGGGCTGTATGATGCAAATATCTGTTCCACGTCCAAAGAATGTATTGCCAGAATTCCAGCATGTATAAAAGTACATTAGTCAAGTTAATTATGCGACAGTGTTACGCTTATTTTTCAAACTTTTCGGACGGCAAAAATGGTTTCAGCCCAGGCTGAAACCAAAAATTATTAATAAAAATAATCATTAACAATTATTAAAAATTATTAATAATTGATAATTATTAGTTAATAATAATTAATATTTATTAGTAATTATTAATAATTACTACTAATTATTAGTAATTATTAATAATTACTAATAATTATTAGCAAATATGAGTAATTTACTAATAATTACTAATAAATATTAGTAAATTATTAGTAATTTACTAATAATTTATTAGTAAAAATAATTTACTAAAAAAATACTGTAAGCTGAGTGTAAATTAAAAGTAATCTCCCCAAAAATAAAAAATAAATTTTCTCCCTACTGCATTGCACCCGAAACTAATAGCGCGTCGGCGCTAATTGTGATTTGCACATTTATTTCCTGTGCTTATAATAATAACTGTATTCACCCTCTTTTACTCCTAAGTTTCTAAAGACATATTTACGGCACCCCTCTATCGCGATTTGGTCAGTTTCGGTTTCAGTATAACTTTTACCGCTTTCGGTTTCGTATTGTCAGAATCGCGTCTTCGACGCCCCATCGGTAGCGACACCAGTTCTTTTTTTTTTTTTTGTTTTTCACTCGCGACCGTTGAGACCGTTGCCGTTGCGTTGGGTACATGTGTTTTGCGGGATGGAAATGCCTTTAGACATGGAAATGTGGTAATTTAATCAAGTTTATCTATCTGTGAAGTTTCGTCTTGTGATGATTATGTTCAAGAAGAGCGCGGAAGACCGGCGACGCGACAGAACGAGCAACTCGACGCAGTTGGTAAGCTTGCTTCTTTGTTTGCATTGTAAGTAGACGCCTTGAACGAGAAGTGAACACTAGGGAGTTTTAGAATAACGTCCGCAACCCCAAAGAAATGACGTCTTCGCTGCTGTGCATGCGCAGACCCAAAACAAGCATTCGGACTCGAGCTTTCGGCCCGTTATTTCTCGAAAATAGCGTGGGTACCGCAAATGGCGGCGCCCACGACATCTCTGTTGATCGCGTCTTCGACGCCGTCGCCCGCGCGGGAACTGCGTCAGTCGCACTCGGCGCGGTCGGTATGGTCGAAGCGTATTGAAAACGCCACGGATCGCTGGAGTCACAGCTCAAAGCTATCGAAGCGCGTCTACTTACGATCGCGGCAGAAATGTAAACATGCCTGGGTAGTGGATCGTCTGGGCTTCGTAAGTACAACAGAGCAGCTTGGCAGTGACAAAAACAAAACATACAGCATTGAGTATAAAACAACTATAAAACTGTTACTCTAGACGAAACACTTGTTTAATTTTCAAGATATAACGTTCTAACTTCCAAATAAAAGCTGTCGCGGCATCTTGGTGGCGTTTTAAGCGCGAGATGCTTGCGTTTTGGGGGTCCCCGGCAGAGAAACGCTATTCTAAAACTCTTCGCCGCAATCCTCGCTATTTTGCCCTCCGTAACGCGCGATAAAGTAGCGCCCGGTAGTCTAAAACTCCCTATTTTCTCGGCACACGTTTGCTCGTTAAGCTAGACTTTTTTTTTTTTTTTTTAGCTAGTTAGGTTTGCTTTATCCGTCCTTATGTTTGTATCTGTGCGTAGCATAATGAAAAGTTGCCACTCATTTTGTGTATGGCCCGAGAAAGTGTAGCTTATGTTAACAGAGCACTTATTGAATTCCTAATGCTACTTTCAGTTCGTTGCTTTAGAAAATGTGTTATTGGTCTAGCAGTGTACTGATGTCATTCAACTATAAATTGATTACATTGATCATACTTCATTACATTTCAGAAGTTAGACTTCCTTGGAATTCGGTTCATGCAGAGCCAATATTCCTTTACAGTCAAAATTGTTCTAGAGGATAGCAATTTTTTGTTTTGAAGTTATGGAAGTGGACTGGATGGTACTGTTAGGACAAACTTTGGTCCCCTGACTTTCTGGAATTGAACTGGGTTTACATTTGTCTGTTAGAATTTTTGATGAAGCAGTTGTTCCTTTCTGCGTCTTTTTTTTTTTTTTTCTTTCATTTTGCAACTGTATGTGATCAAGCCGAGGGCCGCAGTTATTCCTAAATGAAGCAGCAGCAGTGTGTTCCCAGCTTGCGTCACTTTGATTCATTTCAAGGCATGTCACGAAATGAATGCCCCTGTTCATACACCGTTGGAAGTGGGACTGACTTAAAAATGCAGTTCGACACAGTGTTTGAGTGGTATGCGACGTGTGTTGAATGACCTATGCGGTTGTCACGGGTTCGTGGTTGGTCAACACAAAACGCTCCAAGTCCCACTTCCTTCTTCTCGTCTTCCTCTTCCCATTGGTTTGAAGCTTGGCCGGCATTAGTCTCATCCGAGCTCATGCCTTTGGCGCTCAGGTAAACGTGCGTGAGGATTGCAATTGAACCCCCCCCCCCCCCCCCCGAACCACCCTTAAACAGGACAAAATGACAAAAAATAAAATTTGTGACAGCAATGTTCGAGAGAAACTGCCGACTTTTAATTACCCTGCCTGAAACTTTGCAAACATTTCAGCGTGGCTGCAGCTGTGATGGTGAGGTGGATCCAATATGAAAACTGAACCCTCAAGCGACGCCTTCGGGATGCCGAAAATAATTATGGTAAGTTAGAAATTAACCCACTAGTATACTTGGGCCAGATGTCGATTAAAAAATTTTAATCCAGTTAATTTGTCACATTAATTTTCAGGCATAATATCTTCAAGAGAATGAAACTGCAGATGTTCCAAACTGGCTGAGGTAAAGCAGCCTTGCAGTGCACCAGGGTTTAGACTGAACATACTTTTTGTACCGTCCACAAGGTGTAGCTCTTACATTGAAGTTTTATGAGCTAGTTTCTTCAATGTTGGAACTTTCAGCGTGCCAGCTGGGTAGTGTGTAATTGTTTTTATAGCGCAAGCAATATCTTAATCCTGGCGGCAGGAAGTTTCAGCTAGCAGTTGACATGGTTGGACAACGGTGTGCATGCTTGCTTTCTCTGCAGCGGCCAATGAAGCAAAATAACAGCATGTGCGGATTGTCCATGCATTTAATTTTTTGTTTGTGGTTTGTTTCAGACTACATGTGCCAAGTACAAGGGGGTGGCCCTCCAGGCGCTGACGACCAGCATGTCGTCTCTGCTGTGCTGTCGAGGAAAATTTAAAGGGTAAATATTGCAGCTGCAGTTTTTTCTCTTCTGTCCCTGCTACACTTCCTGTGAATTTCTCTGCATGCTTGGTCTTTTTGTTTTCATGGTACTATAAACTTTTGTTATAGTCCGTTGCAACTATAGAATAGCAGAAGCCCCTCCCACTATTCCCTTTGCTTGCCATGATTGGCGGTGTCCTCTCGGCTCTCCTCCTCTCTAGTGTTTGCTTACTAAAAAGAGTGAAGGGCTTTGTGGGAGGGGCTTCTGCTATTCTAGAGTTGCAACAGAGTATAGCGCGACCTCGGTTAATTTAATCATTTCGAAGAGTCCTAGCGGGCACCCATGCATTTTTATGGGAATGACTCTGCATCATATTTTGAACCGAGAAAATGACCCCACGAACAGGAAAGCACGGGCCTTCTGCTCGCCGACGCCACTCTCCGTACTTGCGTGCTGAGAGCTGGACCCGACAAAAAGCAGCGATTGATTGATCGAGCAAGTCCGTAGCTTTCGCCGCCCCAGTCGTCTGCAGACGCCTTCATTTTCGCAATTCGTACTCAGAAAAGAATTGCCAAAAATTGGTGCCGCGATGAATTCACCCCATGGTGATTAATGCATAGCATACCACTGCCGATCGCAAGAATTTGTGCCCGCGAAATAATTTTTGACGCCGGCACTTATTCCTCGCGAAATGTCGAGCTCTAAAGATCATTCGCTGTACACGTGTTTCGTATGATCCAACGCACGTGTAACGAATTTCACACCTCCAGAAACACTCAGGCTGCTTCATATGGTAAAGCATTTATTCTCTTCTTACTGGTGTTTTTTTTAGAGGCTATCAAGTATTAATTACAAGCTTCTAGGGAAATGTACAAGCATGTCCTCAATTAAGGTAGTGTCTCGCCAGTTTTTGGTATCTATATTTTGTTCAGTGTAAGTATATAGTGTTAGACATACCTCACCCCATCCCTGTTTTTCCTGTGGTACTCCCTTCAGCGAATGGTGTAAGTTGTAATTGTTTTTAGTTGTTGCATGATTGTAGTAAGGTGGTGAGCTGGTACTAATTGGACACCTTGAAAAATAATTTGCAAAAAGCCAAGGAGACAGGGAGAGTAACACGTAGACCTCATGCGAGCGCAGACTGAACTCGCATAAATCAGAGAAGGGAGAAATAATGTATGCGGAAGGAGCTCGAGCACAGGCCCAAGTGGAACGCGCTGATTTACCTGTTAGCAAGAGCAGATTTAAAAAACGTAATTTTTATGTCAGTTAAGGTAACAGATGGATGGCTAATACATAAAAACAGCTCAATCTCTCTCTAAAATCTATGATGGATTGTCACCTACCTATGCACTGTTTACACTGCTCGTGTATGTCATCCTTAGGAAACACGTGAATAATTAGCAGATACTATAAAAAAGCATACAAGAGAATTATTTTAGGCCTTTATTATTCTTAGTATGGGCGAACAATGTGTCTGCACATCCGTCTGTTACCTGAGCTGCCGAGGAAATTGTTTTTCCAGTCTTATGCCTATGGGTGAATTAGCACATTCCACTTGGACCTGTTCGAAATTTTGCGAAAGCTCCTTCCGCATTCTTTATTTTTTTCTTTTCCAATTTATTTGTGTTGGGAGTTTGCACTGGTATGTAGTGTATGTATTCATCTCCTTTATTCCTTGGTTTTTGTGCGCTATATTTCAAGATGTTCAATCAGAATGAACTCGCCACCTTACTGCATGGGAAGGCTGTTGTTAATTCTAGAGTGTCTGTAAAACAATCTACCTGACATCTTTGCCTCACGCCCCAGTTACTGAAGCTCACATTCTCCGAGCACAGCCTTTCTGATTTCTCTCATCCTCTTATTTATTTTCTTTTGTGTTCAATAGATCGAGTTGCCATTGTGCACCAGTCTGCGTCCTACGTGTTCCTGTCCTTTTGTCCTTGTCTTTTTGTGCACTTTTTTTCAAGTTGGTCCATGATATTTTTTATCATATATTCTAATCTGTGTTTTCGTCTTTATACTTACTGCAGCTTTTCCCAATTAGACGTTGGCATTCACTTTCGCCATCCTGATGTGAGTGACCTGAGACGACACAGAATGTCAGTCTTCTCTGCTGAAGCCCTGGCTTCATGGAAGACTGCCAAGACTGTTCATGGTAAGGTGCTCTATATATTGAGCAATATAATAGCAACTTATTGCTGCTAGGATTGTTTTTAACACAGACAGTATTTATGGGCTGGCCTTTAGCAGTTCTGATGCCACTCACGTGGAATGAAAGCCTGTAGGGGAATTGCGCATTTCATTCGTAAGCGGAATTATGAGTTTACAACAGTAGTGCGTTGCGTTGCCTTGCGTTGGGGGATCGGTGGCCAACTGGGCTAGCGCACACCAACTCGGAGCACGTGGAGCGAAAGCTTGCGCTGCAGAACGCAAGGATCCTGGGTTCAATCTCCACCCCTGCCCCTTTTGATCTGGATGAGCATCGTACCGGCGTGCGATCATGTATCACTACTGCGTGGTGCAGGTTGAAGACCCCAGGCTAGCAGTCATACTGCACTGCCTAAATTGCTCATCTACAGCGAGCAACTCATCACAACTTTGAAATGGCTGACCAACTACACGCTGTATAAATATCCACAGAACCCCAACAGAAGTGCGTCACTACTAGCATCCAGTATTGCTGTGTGTGTTGTATTTGTATTTTGTATTTGTTTATTTAGTGTTCCCAATAATGGCTGAAGCCTTCCCATTGGTGCGCTTGTTAGTAGCAACACACCAACACGAACGAACGGCGAGAGTAGTGAACAGTGCCACTCTTGCCGCTCGCCACCGCGCCGATTGGTTTTCGGAGAACTTTGCAGTATTGGTCTCTGTGGTATTTGGTCATATATCGCACATGGACACAACCAGGGCGCTGTACCTACAATTCAACACTTGCAAGACTTGCGTGAATACACCCTGTAGGTGCTTGCACTTTCAGAGTCATTTTAATGTTGCAGAAATGATAGAATGGATGCTTGGGCGAGTTGGTGAACCGTATTCTACGGTGACAGCGCAGAGAAACAATCGCACTCCAGATACTCGGGAAGACAAGCACACGCGCTGAACTTAAAACTTTCGTGTATTCGACTACTTTGTTCTTCTCTTCAACGTCTGGATTGACTTTTCAGAACGTGATAAGGAGAAGAAATAGCACAAAATGCAAGAAAAAAGCGAAGAACAGCACAAAAAAAAAGAAACGAAAACAAAAAAAAAAAAAACTAAAATAGGAAGCCTTTACAAGTCATCCCTCTCCCTCACTGCTATCCTTAAGATAGAAATTGGTGCTTTTTGGTCGACAGCACTATAGAAGGACTACTTACACACTTGTTCTTCAGATGCTCTATTCTTTGCGCTTCCATTATTTCTCTTGTCAATGTGTCTCGACTCTTACCTATTACGGAACAAGTTTCAAAATGTGCTACACAACCACAGTCCGGACAGTGGGTTCCCAAATGTCCAGCGGCGACTCAGTGGGTGTTATAAAAATGCTCCTTTAAACAATGATTTAAACACCTGCCAGTCTGGTCTACATAAGTTGTGTGGTAAAGAGCATGTAGGCCAGACTGGCGGGTGTTTGAATGATTGTTTAAGGGAGCATTTTTATAATACCCATCGAGTTGTCGCTGGACATTTGGGAATCTACTGTCCGGATTGTGGTTGTGTAGCACATTTTGAAACTTGTTCCGTAATAGATAGGGTTTGAGACACACTGACAAGAGAAATAATGAAAGCGCAAGGAATAGAGCATCTGAAGGACAAGTGTGCAAGTAGTCCTTCTATAGCGCTGTCGACCAAAGAGCTCCAATTTCTATCTAAACGATAGCGGTGAGGGAGAGGGATGAATTGTAAGGGTTTTCTTTTTCGTTTTTTACTTTTTTCGTTTGTCTTTTCCTTTTCTCTTCTCTTGTCTTTCGTTTTTTTCTTGTATTTCGTGCTATTTCTTCTGCTTATCACGATCTGGAGTGTCAACCTAGACGTTGAAGAGAGAATGAAGTAGTCGAATAAACAAGTGTTATAAGTTCAGCGCGTGTGCTTGTCTTTTTGAGTATCTGGTGTGTGATTGTTTCCCTGCACTGTCTCCGTAGATTATGCAAAAATGAATAATGACATTGGCATATTTGTCGTGCCAAAGCCTGTCACACTTGTTCCGAACTCTGATCTCCACGAGATCACAATACCATTGTTTATGTTGTAGTGGCACGGCAGAGTCTATACTTGTTTTGCTCCAGTCTTTGTAAGGGGGACGCTGTAATCCGATTCTACTCAATTATGGTGTACTAGATAGCACTATATTTGCAGAGCTAGTCTTCGGTTTTTGTAGTTCCATCGAAATATATTTCAGCTTTTAAGTTACTTGTTATTTAGCATGTAAATTTACAAGCTTATCTAGATTGAAGGCAGCAAATATCTTGCCAGCACTCATGGTACGTGTTTGAAGTATATTGCGTTAACATAATTGACCCAACCTTTGATTTTTATTTGTCAGTGCCTCAAGCGAATTGTGCATGCTGGGATTGCTTTTGTTTGGTTGTTTCACATGATCTACAGCACATTTTTCACCTTTCTACTGAGTGCAGCCCTCGCCGAACAGAAGCTAGCATCGACTACGCCAAGGTTCCAGTCCATGGCAGTCTGCAAAGGTTGTTGATGGTAAGCTGCCTTATATATACAGCTGTGTAAGAGCAGCTTGTCCTGGGTGACAATTTAAAATGCATTTTTATGTTTTAGAAAGTGAAATTTGCATGGGCATACTTGCAATGTGAAACCTTACCAAGCCTGTTCTGAACTTTTATCCTCTTGAGATTTCAATACAGCCGTTCGTGCTGCACACACACTGGCTACTTCGGCCAGGTAGAGACTTGATACATATGAAGGTAGACAGGTGAGTATCAACTGCTCAGTGCTGTCCATGGTGACGTTCTCTCCTTATCAGACGACTTACCACACTTGGTTCGCAAGGCATTTGAAAAGGAGAGCAAGTCAGCTGCTGCATGATGCTCCCTGTACTGGGCAGTCGATGATTGCTTGTTCACCTTCGTATAGATCACGACTGTACTTCAAGCTTGGCAAGTGTGACACTTATCTGATTCAGCCTAGCAGTGGTGTGCTGAGCGGTATGTGTAGAGCTAGTTGACTTGTGTACAGACAGTGGCTGTGCAGTATAAAACAGACCCAATTGGGAACTTTAATGCAACCTTCTGTAGTCCCATTGATGATATGATTATGATTACACAACGTTTTATGGCGCAAAGAAAAAAATAACGCGATGTAATCGGTTTTCTAGACTGCCTGTGCGACCTTCAAGCTTGTCTTTTTACGTTCTGCGCAGTGAAATGCCCTCTATAAGCAATATTTAGGGAATCCTTGAGCTATATGCTGAAAGGAGTGAAAGCAGCAGTCCCGGCCGCATTCTCCCCTCTTCTGTATACTGTGCAAATGCAGACGGACGCGCACTTCGGATGCTTTAAACCTAAGGGCCCCTCATAAAGCACACGGCTTAATAAGCATCAATTATTGTGAAGTGTTCGAGGATTTGGCTTTTAAATGTCATGCACATAGGAAGCACAATGGTGGTGTAAAGTACGCCGAAATCGTAATGGTGCACTTTAAGTAGGGTGACCAGACGTCCCGTTTTGGCCGGGACAGTCCCGTTTTTGAGGTCCGCTTCTGCCGTCCCGTCTTTTTGCACCAATGAAGAACCATGTCCCGTTTTTTGTCCCAATAAAGAACCATGTGAGTTAAAGCGAACCGCAACTATGTCTACTCGTTACAAGTATATTTTACAAAAATTACCGTAGGTACTTACAAAAATTACCGTATGTGCTTACAAAAATTTACCAAGAGAGTAAGATTTAGAACTGTTCTTGCCCACAAACACTCATTCTCTCGCGAAGACGCGAGTGTAGAAATATTTCTTGAGCTACCGGATATAGCACTCATGTGTGATTGAACTTCACATATATATGTGGGAAGACTTTTACAACCGAGTCTTGCCGGATAAAGTCCTGCTTAGGAAACTTCGGTTGTCGGCAAAATACTCCCACACCAACAATGGACCCGAAGCAGGACCTTCCAAATGAGTGCATGCAACTGAACCGTGAGTGTGACTGTTCCCTAGGCCCTGAGGCATTAGTGCAATATGGTATTGTTTTGAAATAAGAGCAGTTCTTTCATTAATTTTTTTCGACCAATCTATATCTTTAGTACCCCTTCTTCCACTGGCTGGGATGTCCCGTTTTCTACCTTGAGGAATAGGGTCACCCTAACTTTAAGGTTATATTATACAGGGTATGTTCAGCGAAATGCGGGCCAAATCGTTTGTGCCAAAACTATACATCGCACAAAAAAAAAGTCTTGTGTTGTTTTGGTCCTGAGCCAGGGGCCTATTTAGAAAAATTATTACAAAGCAATGTTGCTAATAATGTGTATGTGGGCTAATTCTTGTGTTTATTTTTTTCTTCCAATTACAGCATACACGGAGGGTATCTCCAAGGAGGAGGAGTGGATCCCCGCCCCTGCCCGTTTCGATCTGGATGAGCATCGTACCGGCGTGCGGTTGTGTATCACTACTGCGTGGTGCGCGTTAAAGACCTCAGGCTAGCGGTTGTACCACGCTGGCTAAATTACTCACCTACAGCTGAGACAGCAGACGCCCACTGAGGCAAACTAACTTCCGACTGTATAAACATACACACATTGTTTTCTTTTTTTTGAGAAGGAGTGGGATTATGCAGAGAGGCTAGTGGGTTTTTCTATGGGTACGAAGCTGTCCGAAGTAAGGTCAGAATGGAAAAAGCACCACCAAGTTCCGCCTGGTCCCAAACAGCCACAATAATGAACACGGAATTCAGAAAAATAGTAATACGAAGGACTTACGCAGGCAGCCACACTTTTTGAGTTCGCAATGACATTTGATTATGATCACAAATATTCCTGCTTTGCTCAAGGTCGCCTAGTTTACACACCATATTGGTGGTCTTTAGCGCAGCAGGAATATTTTTTATCAGAATTAAACGTCATTGTTAACTGAACAAATGTGGCTGTCTGTCTAAGTCCTTCGTGTTTTTATTCTTTTTACTTCTGTGTTCATTATTTCATTTTTTTTTCTCATGATTTAGTCCTTTGTGTTTTTGTTTCTTATGTGTTCATTATGTTATTTTTAACTTTTATGAGGTTTTAGTTAAATATATGATGCCCTCGTCATTTTCTAGTCCGGGAAACAGTGGTGACCTCGTCGTGTTCAAGGAGCAGTAATGACCTTTTCATCTTTTATTGCTTCCGGCAAACAACGGTGTCTGTGTGCGTGTGTGTGTGCGGCGTGTTAATCACACGGGATGATTTGGCGACCGAACGGAAAGACAAGGCCAGCGAGGAGCGACTGGGGGACTTTGAACATCACACGGTGCAAGGAAGGACTTCAACGACGAGGCTAGCAAGCAAGCCCTTGTCAAAACTGCTGTGCTCGACCGGAGAGTTGAATCAGAACTGTGACTCTGTGAGTAGGAATCAACGACTTTGGAACTTTCGTATAGTTTACAGCTTAATTGTTGCCTTCCGTTTGTTTTATTTTAATAGGTGTGTTTGTGCTATTACATTTTTAGTCTATTTTAATGGTTGTCCGTGCTATATTACAGTTTTGTTTCTTATCATTTTTTCTTGAACGGGGGAAGTACTTGTTTAGAGTTTTGGCGCTTTTATGTATAAAACTTTTTTTGCAAACCATATTCTCGGTCTGCTCCCTCGACAACCAATCCCGCCAAAGGGCTGTGACTTTCCGACGTCGAATGATATGTTACAATGTTTCCTAACTAGCGATCGCCTGCATTCTATCTTTGTAGCATACATATTTGTCAAAATGACAAATTCCGATCCAGGCCAATAAAGATTAGTCAGTGGCCTATTCTGTAGATATATCTACCTAAACACACGTTTGGCAGTGTGGGATAGCAGTAAAATGTATATTTTGTGGATATTCATAGAACTGCATTATATGATCCCATGTCTGGACCTGGAAAGTATGGTACCTGCCCCATGGCAATAATTTTCATGTGAAACTAGAAGGAGCCTCACTTGAAAATTGCTTTATATGGGGTGGGTACCCTATTTGCCAGGCCCAAACACGGGATCATATAAAGCAGTATATATATGCTATATAAGGAATTGGGCAGATATGGGTATATAAGGAATTGGGCAGATATGACTATATCCATCCAGATACGGCCTGATTATACATATCGGGCCATATCTGCCCAATTCCTTATATATTCATATCTGTATTTTTTAATATAAGTCCATATATGACATTTTTGTAAGGGATGGGGCCCCTTCACCAGACTGCATGGCCGTGGACGTCCGGGTCACCAGTTATGCGGATACCAGTCAGGTGGCACTCAACATATTTTTATGTACAACATTTAGAAGAAAACCGAAACAGTAGAAAGCATCGTCGGATCTAGCCGCCGGTCCGCTCGGTCGCCGAATCGCAGAGGTCGTATCTCGTGCTCTCCTCTCGAGCGCCTCGGCTTCTTTTCTTTCACTCCAGTGGAGCAGCTGGCACGGCTGCTACATATATATATTTACATGCACTTGCCAGGGTGGCATAGGAAACAAGGGGCCGAAGCGCACATATAACAAAGTGAAAAACTAAAGACGGCGGAAGTTTAATCCTCTGTACAAAAGAATATCATGCGAGAAGACTAGAGGTGCAAAGGGAGGAGGTACAACCTAACTAAACTTGAGAGAACCTTTTTTTGAAATCACTAAGCACTAGAAACGACATCACAATAAAACCGGCAGACAAGGAAGGGGCGATCTTCTATATCAAGTACTGACGACTATGTTCGGAAAGGATACCGCAAACTAAACGATGCCAAGTTTTATTAGCGGCTTCCAGGCAACCCTACGAAATAGCACACTCAGATCGCAATGACAGAGCTCAAACAATTTTTATTCAAAGACAAGCTAAATGATAAAAAATGTAATATAATGAAACCAAAACAACAATTTCCCAGTCGCTTTTCCACGCTACCCACTTCCCCAGGGATATAAGAAATGTTCATCTGCCGAAGGGATATTATCTTGCAACCATGGACGTGTCTTCACTGGACACGAACATTCCACACAAGGACGGAATAGCTTCGTTAATAGACATGTACGAGTCTCGAAAGAAAACCAGAGAGCCCAGATTGTCATGTAAACGCGACCCTAACACGGCCTATTTTAAAACTACATGTATTTGAATTCAAAAATGAATATTTTTGACAGGTTGGCGGTACCACAATGGGCACCAAGATGATACCCAGCTATGCCAACATTTTTATGAGAAAGCTGGACTCAAATGTTTGTTAGATTACCCATTAAAATCATTACTTTACAAAAGGGTCAGAGGTGATATATCTTTTATCTGCACACACGGCGAAGCGGATCTGCAGGACTTCATAGTTAATAACAGCGCGGTTTACCCCCGTCGGTTTACCCATGCGATACGTAGGACAGACTGAGGCAGCGTCTGGACTACGCTTCAACAACCACAGAGCTCACTATAAATCTAACCCAAGCCTCCTTCTTTCAAAACACCTCCGTCTTTTATTTCGATGAGTTATTTCTCGCGTTACTGGAAACTGGATTTAGATCAAACCGGGAGCACGAACAGCGAGAGTCATACTTCATACGCAGTATCGATACAATAGAAAAAAGAATAAAGGAGAGTTCAGGAGCACTTGCATACATAAATTCTTTAACCCATTCAACCTATTCGTAATGGTACTGTATTTTCGACAGGAACTGGACCACGGGATTATATTACAACTGCTTTATTGAGGATGTCATCCTCTGGGCCCTTGCACGCGTGTTTCATTAACCACATCTCACGAGCGTAATCCCCCTTCCCCCTTTTACACTCTCGTCATTTTTTTTTTTACAATCGGAGGAAGGAACAATTTTTTTTTTTTAGTTTTTTCGCGATGCTTTGCTTTTTTGGTTACATTGACATCCGCGGCGTTACCGGCAGGACGGGGCGACCGTCACAAAGATTCATCGGCTCGCCGGGCGACTAAGTGAAATCAGCGACGAAGACGTCGCCCGTCTAGTGCCTATTGTAACCACTGCGGTCGGCGTTCAATCGGACTTTGTATTTCGCCACCCCGCAGGAGGAGCGGGCTCAAGTCAAGTTTTTTCTTTTTGATGTGTAGAAACGCGTGCCTTCCTATTACAAATTTAACTTTTTCTTTTTTTGCATTTGTGTCATGTTTTCCTCCCCCAATCCTCAAATTCGTTGTCGCAGCGACATGCCGTGACTTGTAAGGGTTTTTCACCTCGTTATATATGCGAATTACGCCCCTTGGCTCCTATGCCACCATGCCCAATATATATATATATATATATATATATATATATATATATATATATATATCTCGACGCTTCCGTAATCTAAGACTCAAAAGAAGGTGTTGCACAGACAAACCAGCTGATGAATGCAGAACATGGGGGTTTAAATTAGTGCTTGATAAGAATACTGAAAATTGATTTACAAACTCAGGTAAACATGCTAAAAAAAGAAAGAAAAAGGAAAAGGGGGATTCAAATGGTGGATATATATATACTGGGAATGAGACAAGTGCAGCCGTAGTAATATTGTGAATGAAGAGGGGAGAAAGTGATTATTCAATTTAGTGTATAAAATTTTATGGAAAGGGAAAGGAAAAGAGAGCAGTCGAAATATATATATATATATATATATATATATATATATATATATATGATGATTGAAGCTTGTGGGCCGGTGATTATTGAAATACACAAGAAAGATCCATGGACTGAACAAAAACAGGGAAAGGTTTATTGACGTTTCGAGAGGAGGCCTCTCTTCTTCAGAATGACGATTGAGGGAACTCGACACGATTTTTCTGTAGTCCCGCAAAGTAAACAATAACAGCAAAAACATAAAAAAAAGGCGAGGAGGAGGGTTGGTTCAGTTATCCAATTAGCCGAGAGGCAAAACCAGCGTCGCCTCCGACGAAGACGGAAGCGAAGACGGACATAAAGCGGGGAACCCGGGGCGCCCCATCATATCTGGCACGGGTACACTAACTGAACCTATCTCAAGTTTCATAGACCGCCTTATTAGTGGAATTCCACCGACATTTGATTCTTTTGTAAAGGACACTAACCATTTTCTCTCACAAATCTCAACGGTTGTAGTTCCAATTGGCTCTTTCCTGGTAACATTAGACGTCTCTTCACTTTACACAAATATCCCCCACGACGACGGAATTGCCTCGCTAATTGATGCGTACGAGAACGTAAGGCGCCAAGACCTCCCCGACTGTGGCACTCTGGCAACACTTGCCCGCCTTGTATTGGAACTGAACAGCTTTGAATTTAACGACAACTTTTTCCTGCAAGTCAGCGGAACCGCAATGGGCACTAGAATGGCTCCCAACTACGCAAATATCTTTATGAATAGACTAGAAAAAACATTTCTTTCGGACAGACCGCTGCGACCCCTCTTTTACAGACGATACATTGACGACATTTTTCTAATATGGGAACACACGGAGGACCAGCTTTTGGAGTTTATCAGGGACTTTAATTCGGCACACCCCGATATTAAATTTACGCATACGTACTCCCAAGCCGATGTTAACTTTCTTGACGTCACGGTTCTAGTGGTGGGAGAGAGTTTAAAAACAAAACTCTACAGGAAACCTACAGACAGCTTGAAATATTTGCATTACAACAGCTGCCATCCCCGCCACTGTAAAACTAGTATTCCGTATGGTCAGGCGCACAGATTCCGACGGATATGCTCGGACGAGGGTGACTTTAACACCAATGCAGCCCACCTTCGGAGCGCCCTCATCGAGCAAAATTATCCACCACCCGTCGTTGACAGCGCAATCGAGAGAGCCAGGGCACTAGACCGCGATAAACTGCTAACTGGCACGCCACCGGACCGAAGGGAGAGTCGTAAATGTAACTTAGTTTTAACATATTCAAACAACACGCCTAACATTAACAACATTCTAAAAAGACATTTTAATATTATTCAACAAAGCGAAAGGCTGAGAAATATAATTCCTTCCCCACCACGCGCTGTATTCAGACGTCCTAGAAACCTAAAAGATATGATTGTGAGGGCCAGGACCACCCCGGTGGAGAACATTGGGAGCCGACCATGCTTGAGTCCGCGGTGTGAGGTTTGCCCACACGTCTCCCCCACCCTGACAGCTAGGAGCACGGGATCAAACTTCACCTTCCGAATTCGGGGTGATCTACACTGCTCTACCGCCAACGTTGTATATTTACTGGAGTGTGGGGAATGTCATATGCAGTACGTGGGCCAAACAAAATCTCCATTCCGGATGAGGTTCAATAATCATAGATCTGACACCGAAAAAAAGCCCACTCTGCCACTCTCAAAACACCTGAAACTAAAAGACCACTCATTTGAGAAGTTAACTGTCACATTTTTAGAATCCGGATTTGGTTCACATCGCGAGCGGGAACGGAAGGAATCATTCCTAATTCGTGAGTTCAACACACTGCGAAGAGGGATTAACGAAGATCCCGGGATACTAACACCACTTCAAGTCATTGACGTCTAAATCTAAAAGCGAACACAAGAATTAAATTGGAGTCACAGTTACAGTTTAGAGTCTACGAGCAACTCCCACATTCCCACATTTCCAACAAATATTCCCCAGTAACTTTTTTTTGGCGTTGTTGTTGCATCCCCCCCCCCCTTTTACCCTTGTATGTTCCATTGCTGGTTTGTTTGATTCCTGTTTATACCGCCTTCAAAACCATTTTTTTTTTTTTTTAAGTTGCGGGATTCTTGTTTTTTGTGTGGGGAATGTGTCCTTTGCGTGTCTCTTCCGCCGCCCCGACCGCGGAGCGCCCCGGGGGTTAGGGGTCAGGCCGTCTTCGTCGGAGGCGACGCTGGTTTTGCCTCTCGGCTAATTGGATAACTGAACCAACCCTCCTCCTCGCCTTTTTTTTATGTTTTTGCTGTTATTGTTTACTTTGCGGGACTACAGAAAAATCGTGTCGAGTTCCCTCAATCGTCATTCTGAAGAAGAGAGGCCTCCTCTCGAAACGTCAATAAACCTTTCCCTGTTTTTGTTCAGTCCATGGATCTTTCTTGTGTATATATATATATATATATATATATATATATAACTGTGCAAATATATATAATATACTTGCACAGTTCGACGATCGCCTGGCCCCTCTCATTGCAAACGTGGAGCAGACTTTACATCAACAAGTCACCGATGTACATCAACACCTCTCATCTGTACATACTCGACTGGAGCACCTGGAACAGGCCCTACAAACTGGTACGCGACCAGAAGGTTCGGGTGACCCTTTCCCCAACCAGGAAGCAGCTGCGATCCGCCATTGCAGAAACGATGAGCCCGAGAGACAGGCAGAGATAGCTCCATCGGATTCCGGCGCTAGGCGGCTCAAACCCCCGACGTTCGATGGTCTTGGCTCCTGGAGGGCGTTCATCGTGCAATTCGAAACGGTGGCTCTACACAATGGCTGGGACTCCCCTGGCAAGGCTGCTGCCTTAGTCGCCCAGCTACGTGGACAAGCGGCAGAGTACCTCGAGTGTATTCCGGATTCAAGTCGAACTACATATGAACATCTGCTACAAGCTCTGGACTCTCGATTTAATGATGCGCATCTACAACAGCTACACCTAACGGCGCTCAAAACCTATCGCCAGGAAACAGAGTCGCTACAAGAGCTAGCCGACGCCGTCGAGAGATTGGCGAGGAAGGCTTTGGTGGGGTGCTCTGAAGATACATTCCACCTGATGAGCACTTCTGCTTTCATCGATGCCATCAAGGATCCCGAAGTTCAACGATGGGTGCGGCTCGCGCGACCCTCCACGCTCCGCTCTGCCCTGGGTCACGCGTCGAAAATGCACGCGGCGATAAGAGCAACAGCGTCCACGGTGAGTCCAGCAAACCACATAGCTACTACTGGTGGCACGCAAGGTGGCCCCGCAGGCCTGACTGGCGTCAATGCTTCAACTGTGGACGACAAGGCCACCTTGCTTGATCTTGCCGGAATCCGTGCCCTCCACGTCAGGAACACCCTCCGCGCGTACCCGACAGGGTGGGGTCCCGTGTAGTCCACGAAGTTCCCCTGGCTACAACATCGATGTGCCCATCACTGACCCCACACGTCACTGTCTACCTGCCTGGAATCGGACAATGTACCGATGCTATTATAGACACCGGAGCTGTGGTGTGCGTCATCGATGCTAAGTTGCTACGATCGGCCGACCGTATGGCATTAACAACAGACTGTAAAGAACTACGACTTCTCTCGCCAAACGGAAGCCACATTCCTTACATCGGACGCATCGAACTGACCGTGGAAACACTTGGAGAGAGTGTGAAACTTTCATTCTTCGTTGTGGAGAATTTAAACCCTCCAGTTATTCTCGGATGTGACTGGTGTGCGGCAGTCAATCTACAAGTCTCCTTTGAACACGGGCATGCACAGTTGTCAACACAACGAGAATGCAAGTCCCGTTGTACGGCGGGCGACGCATCAACGTTGGGACTTTGTGAAGAACTTAGGCCGAGTATTAATGAAACATCTGTGTACCAGGGGTTTTTCTGCTGCGCACTGTTTTTCCTAATCAGCTTCGTACAAACAAGTTTGAACACCATGCGCCTACTTGCTGAAACTTCCAAGAATGTTTTACGCTCTTTTCTACCCCCCAAGTTTGTTCGCGAACCGTTCATGGGCTCAGTTGTTGCCACGAAAGACATTACGGTTCCAAAGTCTTCGGCGGTCTGGGTCCCAGCAACACTTCAGGGAGATAAGCGATCGGGAGACTTTATAATCGAAACTGTTTTGCACTCGCGCCCTGGGGCGGAATTCGCCACGCCCCGCTGTCTTACCTCCTCTCGCCAAGGCGTCTTGGACATTCTTGTTGCTAACTTGGCCAGCGACGACCTTCACCTAAAGTGAGGCGACAGCTTAGGAGTTGCTTTCGAGGTTGAGTCACAAACGGTGGTTGCCACTCTTGTAAGTTCGCCTTCGTTTCCCGCTTCAGAAGAAGAGTTGGGCAGAACCGGACCACTGCCATGGCCTGAGTTTAACTTTGGACCCAATCTAACCGCGGCAGAGAAAGAATCTATTCAGGCCCTACTCATGAATTTTCGAAGCTGCATCGCCGTTACAAAAGAACAGCTGAGTCATACGCCCCTCGTGCGCCATGCCATCAACACCGGTGACCACGCGTCAGTACATCAACACCCACGACGAGTCTCTATGCCCGAGAGACGGGAAATCAACGCTCAAGTTGACGATATGCTCCAAAGGGGCATAGTAACACCTTCTAACAGCCCGTGGTCGTCGCCTGTGGTGCTCGTCAAGAAAAAAGATGGCTCGACAAGGTTCTGCGTCGACTATAGAAGGTTGAACAGCATCACTAAGCCCGATGTGTACCCCCTACCTCGACTTGATGATGCCCTTGACCGTCTCCATGGTTCCCACTATTTCTCGACCTTGGCCCTCCTCTCGGGATACTGGCCAGTTGAACTTGATCCAGATGACGCTGAAAAGTCTGCCTTCGTAACGCCTGATGGCCTGTTTCAGTTCAGACGTTTGCCGTTTGGATTGTGCAATGCACCGGCGACCTTCCAGCGTCTTGTGGATAGAGTCCTCGGCCACTTGAAATGGACCATGGCCTTGGTCTACCTCGATGACGTAATCGTGTATGCCGAGAGCTTTGACGAGAATCAACATCGTCTTAGTCTTGTTTTAGATGCCCTCTCGAAAGCTGGACTTCGTGTAAAACCATCAAAATGTTTCTTCAGATATGACGAAGTAATCTACCTCGGCCATGTCATCAACAAATATGTTATTCGTCCAGACCCTGCAAAGCTGTCAGCTTTTGCTAATATACCCGTACCCACAACGATAAAGGAACTAAAGAGCTTTCTAGGTTTCGCGTCCTACTTTCGCCACTTTGTGGAGAACTTTTCAGTGAGGGCTTCTCCCCTGAACCGGCTCCTAAAAAAAAGACGCCAAATTTGTATGGGGAACGGAAGAAGCGGCAGCCTTCGCGGACCTCAAGAGAGCTCTTCTAGAACCGCCTACGCTGGCTCATTTTGTAGGTGACGCACGCACCGTCATCCACACTGACGCCAGTGGAGAAGGCTTAGGTGCTGTCCTTCTTTAACAGGACAAAGATGGTCGAGAACGCCCCGTCGCCTACGCAAGCAGGGGGCTTAGTGAACGAGAAAGCCGGTGCCACTCTTCCGAACTGGAGTGGCTCGCAGTAGTGTGGGCTGTGGAAACGTTTCGCCCTTACCTCTGTGGCGAGACATTTACTGTGGTCACCGACAACTCTGCATTGCAGTGGCTCCAATCGAAGAGCGATCTTACGCCAAAGCTTGCTCGCTGGGCCATAAAACTTCAAGAGTATAATTTTGCAATTGTTCACCGAAGCGGAAGACACCACCAAGACGCCGACTTCCTCTCCCGCAATCCCGTGGAGGATGGTTCATCAGTTTCTGTTTTAGCACTGCTTGATTTGCAGGCAGCGCAGTCAGACGACACAGAGGCGTCAACTATCATCAGTCATCTCGCAAACACAAACAGTGACTCTTCTCGCCTTCACGGACGACGCCTGCAACGTTTGCGAGCACACTACCAGCTACGTGACGGGCTTCTCTGCCATCGATCACGGCAGTCAGATTCGTGGCTGCCTGTAGTTCCCACGAGTCTGCGTCCCAACGTTATGGCCATGTGTCACGACGCTCCAACTGCTGGTCACCTTGGACAGCACCGGACATTAGAAAAAATCGCTCAAAGGTTCTGGTGGTCGGGTTTGAGAGGTGACGTTCGGCGGTACGTTGCTTCATGCACCACATGCCAAATGCGCAAAACACCGCCGAATCAAAAAAAGGCA
Organism: Ixodes persulcatus; assembly: GCA_013358835.2. Classification (NCBI taxonomy): domain Eukaryota; kingdom Metazoa; phylum Arthropoda; class Arachnida; order Ixodida; family Ixodidae; genus Ixodes; species Ixodes persulcatus. The sequence goes on from JABSTQ010007647.1 coordinate 20,869, forward strand.
GAACTTCACCAGATACCTCCCCCAAGAAGTCCCTTTGAAGTAATCGGTATAGACCATCTGGGACCATTCCCAATATCAGAAGATGGCAACAGGCACATAATTGTGGCCATAGACTACTTAACGAAGTGGGTTGAGGTACACGCAGTCCCCGACACGTCAGCGACACACCTCGTCAGTTTTGTGAACAACCATCTGGTCTTGCGGCATGAGACTCCACGGATGATCATTTCTGACCGAGGAACATCGTTCATGTCTCGTGATTTCAAGGATGTCCTTAGGAACTACGAGATTGAGCATGCAGTGGCTTCACCCTACCACCCCCAAACAAACGGATTGGTAGAGCGCACTAACCGTACTTTGAGCGATATATTAGCTGCATTCGTTAATTCATCTCACAAGAACTGGGACCAATTTACTGACACTGCTGCGTTTGCACTAAATACATCCCGGCAAGAAACAACGAGCCAATCGCCTTTCCAGCTGGTGTATGGAAGGCTTCCCACGCTTCCAGAGGAGACAGCGATGAACACGACGTGGACCCGCCGCGCGCGGGACTATGAATGCGACTTCTCTGGGCGACTACACGAAGCAAGAGAAAGAGCTCGACTCGCCATCCTTCACAAGCAGTCACATCTCACCCAGCGCCTGCGCACTGAAAGTTCTGGACCATCGTTCAATTCAGGAGATTTAGTGCTTCTTCGAAGTCACCTCAGACGGCCGCAGCGGTCCGAAACATTGCTCCCAAGGTACTGCGGACCCTTCAAAATAAGCTGGCAACTCGGTCCTGTGACATATCGCCTTGAGGAATTGCGAACGCTGCCTCAACGAGGAAGACACCGGATTCTTCTTCTTGAAATACAAAGGTTCATGGAAATTATTATGTGGATGTTTGCAGAGAGTCATGGTGAGACCAATCTTTAATGTCAAGTGTTCCACTTATTCAGAGTTGGTTGAGCCATTAAATATTGTAGGTCGCAAATTAAATTTGTATGTGGTGCAGTGGGCACAATCATCCAAAATGACTAGCTCTAGCTGGGGAACTTTATATGTATGTTTACTACGGCAAGATGGTTTCATAGAACAAACTTTTTTATTGAACTCTTGCCAATAAGATTGTCTTAGAAACTTT
>JABSTQ010007648.1:0-81334 GCA_013358835.2 Ixodes persulcatus
TGAAGCTCGACTCTGTACGCAAGAAAACCGGTTTCAAAGAAGAGGGCAGCTATTTAAGCAACGATTCTTTAATTAGTGCTTTTCTCGTTCTAATTAAAATCACTTTCTATGATTGTAATTTTTTTAAAGCATACTAATTGTCCTAATAATAAAAAGAACCTATGTTGTAGCAGACGACGCGCACTTGCGCCATCTTTTGAAAGGTGGCTGAAATTCGAGGTTGAGAAGTTCAGGAAAAGTGGCGCTGGGGGGATTCTGTCCCTGATGCAGAGGATGCTTTTCTCAAATATTTCCTCGCGCTACTTCCTCTTTCTTTTGCAATGAGTAAATAATCTTGCAAGAAAAAGAAGAAAAAAACAAGGGTCACGAGCAAGTTCTCGAAAACATCTAGTGCCTAGAAATAAGCTATTCAATGCTCCCTGCCATGTTCCGACACTACAAAAGGTGCGAATATTGAGCTCCATATGATGGTGACGACAAAGGGGAATTTCTTTTCCTTCACTCCAAGATTTTTACCCGACATTTTTTTTTTTTTTTTTTTAAGGTTCCAGCTACTTTCCAACCGCTCTGGTTCTGTTTTGTTCGCCATCGTGCAGGAATTTTAGATTTTCAGTTTTAACGTTACTCTACCTGTAAAAAAAAAATTGGGCTGTGTGTATGTTTATACAGCCTAGAACTTGGTCTGCCTCCAAGGGCGACGAGTCTCCCAGCTGTAGATGAGCAATTTAGACAGTGCAGTACAACCGCTAGCCTGGGGTCTTTAACGTGCGTCACGCAGTAGTGATACACGACCGCACGCCGGTACGATGCTCATCCAGATCGAAACGGGTAAACCGCAGTGACTGGTCCTCATACTAAGGCAACAAACAGCCAGTCATCGTGGTTCAAATCTGAGGCTCAGAAAAAGGGTCTAATAAACCCCCTTTCCATGCAGTGCCCTATCAAAAGCGTTGCACATGTGCGAAACCCTCACTACGGTCGTCTTTCTTTGGATTAATTTTTATTTCATTTTTTCAAATAAGAACAATGTCAGACGATCAACTTTCATGGTGTTGGTTTAATAATGCAACGACTCCAGGCTTCCACTTTGCGTTTACACCAACCACGACTCTTGTCCTTTGCAACTAATTATAAGCAGCCAGGTCAGACTTGCTAGAAACAGCGTCTCAGCTGAGACTTTTGGGAAAGAAAGCAATGCCAAAACCAGCGCTCGAGCTGAGCGGGACTCAAGCCGCGTCTCAAGACAGTCGTGCGACCAACCTTTTGCAGTGCTTTCTTTCACTCAGTCTCAGCTGAGACGCTGTTCTAGCGTCTCAGCTGAGACGCTAGAACTCACGGCGTCTCAGCTGAGACGCCGTGAAGTTTCCTCGCGCTTCTCTTTCGTTTATCTGAGTCCCCGCAATGAGTATTGCGAAATAAAATCAAGCGAGATGCTCAGTGCTGCCCTGCCATGTTCTTCCATGACCGGGCTAGAGAGCGGTTTCCTTGTGGCCTTCACTCTCGCCGAGGAGCAATGGAACTTTAGCCGCGTAGAGGTGCGACCACACAACCATGCCCAACGCCGCCTGAGCCATCCTGAACAACTCTTCCCCGACCAATGCGATTGAAAATGTGTGCAATTATGCTTGCTTGAAATAACTGTAGTGAGCAGATTGAAATAAGTTTCGGCTTACAATAATTAAATTCTTGTCTATACAAACTTGTTTCTTAAGGAGACGAAGAGAAAGACGTGTTCCGCATAAGTCCCTGAAGGCAACTGGCCTCACGACCTGTAGGTCCAATTACTCTAAAAACTTATCCAACTCAACCGCCAGCAAAGAGGAGAACACGGTGAGGAGGACGTGCCTTTCAGAAGGAATTAAAGCACTGTAGGAGCGGTAGGGTTACAGCGACACCTCCAAGCTGCCGCCGCAGGGAGCAACTACTCCCGGTGCAATGGCCGTAAGAGATCATGCCTGTTGACTCTAGCCTATTGACCAACTCAACTTGCTGACGTCATACGACCGCGGTGGCGCTGCTGTCGGTACTGCGCATGCGCTAACGCTTCATTCCTCCCAAATTTGGTTTCTGCGCATGCGCAGTGCCCACACCTGTTGTGGGCAAAGCGGGCTTGTTTGTAAACAGTGTGTTGGTTTATAGGTTTCCTACATGTCTGTCTGTCTCAGGGTGAAGACATCCATTGTTGCTCTGAATGTGCCAGCGCGTGACGCTCTCGCGCACTCGGTGCGTGATTTGGGCGGTAAAATGGCGTCTATGCACTAGCCAAAGCTACGGGCTCGAGCTGAGTGACACCGGATTGCGCGCACTTCAAAATGCATAAAAAAAACGATTGGGCGGAAAAATGGCTAAGTTGTCACCACTTCATGTGGTCCTCGGTTCAGGCACGTAGCCAGGATTTTGTTGGGGGGGGGGGGTGGGGGCGCCCATGACAAAATGCTGTATGAGGTGGAGGGGGAGAGGAGGTCTCAGCAAAATGGAAGATTTCGGGGGAAGGCCGGGCCCCATGCACCCCCCCCCCCCCCCCCTGGCTACGTGCCTGCTTCGGTTCGTTGTCATTTGAAAATAGAAGACGGTCTCGGTGTTTTTCCATTTGAACGTGAACGTGCAGACGGCTATAGGAACGTGAAGACACACTGAACTTTAGATGGTCCAGACCGCTTGGCGGTTCTCCCGTGAACATGTTGTAAAAATAAAAATAAATATTGTGTGCGTGAGTTAATAATAATAATAATAATCCTTATTTCCTGACATACATGTGTCTGAGGGGCTGCGGCAAAAGAATACAAAAGAAAATTCCGCACAGACACTTTTGATTGCTTACATGTGGGAATATGAAAGCATTGCAGTCCTTTTGGTGAAAAGTTTTCGATTTATTTTTTAGACATGCGTTATTTTCGCTGATTCGGTGTGTGACGCGCGGGAAACAGCGCGCTCATGTTATACACTCATGACGTGGCGCCACCTTCTCCCCATTGGCTGCACCGTCACGTGCCCAATGACGCACGCACTTGGACACACCTTTAGTCAGCCAGATGGTTGCGACGGGACGTGTGCAATGACGCACGCACTAGGCACACCTTAGTCAGCCAGGACCTTGGAGCCGCCGTGGAGTCGGGGAAGCGTGCCCGTCTCGCACCCCGGAGGCCCGGATTCGATTCCCATCCAGACCGAAATGTACTAAAGTTTGTTTCGAAAGTCGTTCATTTACTTTATTTATAGGAACCTTCGTGAAAATTTTGACGTCAATCCGAGCATTTCTGACGTGTTTTTACTCTTTGCGCCGTCGGCCATTTTTGGTACCATCGCATGCCGCCGCCGCCGCCGCCGCCGCCGGATTTTCGCGTGGAGGGGCAAATACTTTTCTCGCATTAAAAGTCTTCTGACCAGGCCATCAGCCCCTTTTTACAGCATTCAACGGTGTACAGGACCAGTGTCAGTATAAAAATCAATTATGCATAAAATAATAAAATTGACATCAGCTAAACATCGTAGTTATCATACTTAATATCAACGTCATCAAACGTTTCAAATGGAAATCATTCCCATCGACATCATTGAGATCACATTAATTAACATACAATGTCAGCGTTACTGTAAAATTCTTCATATCTGTTGCAATCAAACAGAAAATATATATAGATAAAGATACATGAAAGAGGTTGGTATATTTTTTTTTCAACATCAAATTATAAATAGACCTAAATAATAATGCAAAAAATATCAAAAGCACCATAAAATGCACTTTGAAATCTGCTACCCACTCGCCTAACACAATTTAAGCCACTTGGGCTACAAGATACACTTTTACTCTTTTCTTGAACATGCAGAGCCTTCGACCTCGGCGTACTATTTCAACAATATTAGGGTGGTTATTTATAAGGTCAGATAATTGGTATTCAAGTTTAATCAAACTACCATCAAAATGATGAGTTATATAAGGCACCCTTCTGAACACCCGCCTTGAAAAAAAAAAAAAAGTCTGTTATTGCTTGTTTTATTATAGATCAAAATGCAGTCAAAGACTATAAGATACACAAGCACAAACACGCATACTAAAAGCGCAAGGCCATAGTGCATGGTTTGCGCTTGATTGCTTTGACCGGTGACAACAAACGCACTATAGGATGTTGAGCTCCGTGACATAGTGTTTTTTGGTTCTGCTTGATTGGCCTCATTGTCCTGTTATGTCGGCTGCGCTCTGACTTTCAGCGAAAATGAATTTAAACGTTTTTGTCGTGCAAAAGAACTTTCATTAACGAAATGCTGACAAGGCATGTCTTATATATGTTCTTTAACGTTTGATAACATTCTTCACTGATTGATTGACTATGTTTTTAATTCTTAAATAGTTAAAACGATAGCTACTGGCTTGTGAGCCTCTCGATGTCGAGCTAGGCACTCTCGATCGGGTCGATGAGCTAGCTGGGCTCCGCTTCTGTGCGAACTGGGCTGCTAGCACCACTGGCACGTTTGCTGGCATTTTTGTCAGCGGGAGCACGCGCTGAGCGCTGAACGTGCACGGGCGAGCAGCAGAAAGGAAGAAATTAAGAGCAGAGGAGGAACATCACTGCCGCGAGCTTGTTTTCTGGCCACACGGATGAGTGCCGCCATCTAGTGGTTGAACTAATGGCTTGTTCAAGATGGCCACCGTGGGACCGCCGCCTTAATGGGACAAGTAAGGCTTTCGCCTTAAAATACCCGACTGGCCAGTGTTCGTCACAAAACTCAAGGAGATTTTCCGAACACCCTTTACCGCCGTGAGACCGTTAAGCGAAAATTCGGTTCGAGTCCAACGTTTGGATGAAACGTACACGTCTTACATCGAGGACATCCTCATACTGTGGCGCCGAATAGACGTCGCAATGCCCGAGTCAGAACGAATTCGTCATGTTCTCAAAGGCATTTTTGACCCGACTTTCACCGTTTATGTTTTTTGTTGTTGTTATTGTTGTTGTTTTTTGCTTTTTATAATGCGGAAGCCTTAACTGTTTCATGGGGCGAAGCAGGCGTTGGCTGTAACAGCGAAACCAGCAAGAAATTCCCGTTATCTGCGACGCGTCACGTAGCTCCATAGCAACGGCGTCATCGTTGCTAAGGAGCCAGCCGAACTCTTGGTAGCGCAGTGGAAGGGGGGGGGGGGGGACGCGGGTATGCGCTCACCTGGCATTAGGCCTATCCTTACGCTTTGAGATATAACGTCGTCAACCGGTACGCGCAGCTGTTTGACGTGAGGGGGGGGGGGGGGGCAGGGGGACGCGGGTATACGTCCTCCCTCACGTCATCAAGCACGCGCCGCACAATCGTAAGCTCTAGGACGACACCATTCTTGAGGTCGTCCTAGAGGTCGTTCTTGACGTCATCCTAGAGGTCATCCTAGACGTAATCCTCTAAGCGTCGTCCTTTAGACGTCGTTCTTGACGTCGTCCTAGACATCGACATTAAGGTCGTCCTAGAGGTCGTCCTAGAGGTCGTCCTAGACATCGACCTCAACGTCGTCCTAGACCTTGTCCTTGAGGTCGTCCGAGAGGTCGTCCTCGGCGTCATCCTAGACGCCGTCCTAAACTTTAATACGTGCAGAAACATCACTCGAAAACATTTCTCCCGCGGGACTATATGCTTTCGCCTTCCTAACATAAGCAGTCTTAAAGGGTAACTGCAAAGAAAAAAAAGTTTTTTTTTAAACAGACTAATTGGGACAAGCATGTCACAAAACAAATGTTCCGCGAAAAAAAATAATTTTTTTTTTTAGCAATATTTACGCCACAGGACGTAATTTAGTCGGAGCCAGAACCTCTCCACATTTGAAACTTCCGCTCTTTCGACCCCCGCGGAGGAGAAGTACGCCCTGCCCCTCACTCTCCTGACGCAGCGTCTCGACTTCCGGTAAGATCTGGCAACAACGCACGTTAAACCAGAAGCTGCGCGGTTCGCGAGCACATGTAGCGAAGACGTGACCGGAGAAGAGCCCCTGTGATGTTCGCGCAAGACAGAGTATCATTCGTAATCGTCGTGTGTGCTTTGAAAGCGAAGGGAGTCACAGGGTCCACGAGTGCGCAACCACAAGCCAAGGTTCACGACGGCGCTGCGTTGACTTCGGCGATCTCGTTCTGTTTGGTGCAACACGGCGATGCGAAAAACAGCTGAAATGTTCGTGGTGTGTGTGGTGCGGTGCTTGGAACTTACACCCACACTAAAACGGAGCGCAAATTGGTTTTGTGGGGTTGATGTTTAGCGGGATCAGTCCCGTCGTCGTCAGCTGATCCAGTCAAACTGGTCCGGGAGGACGCAGCGAGCGTTTTTAAAAGTAAATCTTCCTTCGTTCCGTTTCAAAATGTGGAAGATTCCCGACGCATACCGTGAGCAAAAAGCTGCGGGCGTTTTCAACAAAATTACGTCGTTTTAACTGAACAATGAAATCCGAATTGTTGCCCTAAATCTGCCGCTTTTATGCTTCGTGTTGTTGGACTGCGTTTGCACAGCGACGTGTTGCGCTCATCGTGCGGTGTGAATAAATTTGTGCAAGATTTCGTACCTGCCCACAGATGCATGAACTGAGACCATTTTTTACGTAGTGAACACAGTGCTTTTTTTTTTATTTTGTGTGTCTAGTCGCGGACGTTCGATGCACCCAGTGCGAATCTCGACGGCCTCCGGAGCGATGTGACGAGAACGTAACTGGACACGTTTGTCTCTACGCGAACGCCCGATTGCCTCCAGCCAAATAGCATTCCTTTCGGGGCGACATGGCTGCTGGAAGGCTCGCTGTCGGGATCACTCATCTGACATCTCCGAAAAGTCGGCATTTGCACCCGCAAGCAAGCAAGCAAAAAAAAAGAAAAAAAAAAGCACGCTAAGCAAGCAAAGAGGAAAACGAAAGAACCGCGCTATGAAAGCCAAAACCCCGCGTCGCTTCCTATCACTAACACCTGCGACAGCTGCTAAACACACACTACTTCACTTTAGAAAGTCTCACTCAAGCACCTCGGTCAGCACGAAACACTGATCACTTCGGCGAAACGACTAGTCGAGGTAGGCGAGACAGGCAGGAGCAGAGTCTTCGGCGGCCATGAAAGAATGGCGAAGCTTTTGTTGGTTATGGTATGATTCCAAACGGAAGCGCCCGTTTTGTAAACCTTTTGTAAAGAATAGTAACTTTCATCACATGGGTTATTCTTTAAACGTAAAAATATGCCACTCGAAAGGAAATTGCAACATATAACAAAGGTTTAACAACCAAGATCTGAGCTGTCAATCAAACTCTTAGCCAATGAGAAGTATAGCAGCCGATTGGGATTGAAGTCACGGAACCCCAACTTCATGGCGCGCGATTTAAAATGGACGAAATAGCCGCAAACTAAAATCAGTCTCACGCAATAAATATTGCTGTAAAAAATTTGTTTTTTCGCGGAAAAATTGTTTTTTGACATGCTTGTTCCAATTAGGCTGTTTAAAAAAAAAAACTTTTTTTTCTTTGCAGTTACCCTTTAAGTGTCCGGTAATTTTAGAGCGCAGCTCTTGAGCGCCCGTTCCCGGGTTGAGCGGCGTTGGCGTCGGCGTAACCGCGCGTTGCAGTATGCGACGTTTCCCCATATCAAGCCACGAGGGCAAAATTTTCCCACTAAATTAGGCGGGAAAAAGTTTTCGCTAAATTTGGCGGGAAAATATTTCAATAAATTTAGCGAACAATTTTCCCGCCATATTGAGCCAAAATCATTTTCCTCATATTTAAAGAAAAATCTTCCAGCCGATTTTAGCGGGAAACTTTTACCCTCGAGATGTCACACGTGACGGCACGTGTGACCCCGGCATTGGCGAGTGCTGGTAATGACGTCACACGTGACATCAGTACCAGCACCCCCAATGCCGGGTTGTGACCTTGTCCCCAACACAATTCGCGGTACCTCTTCAACTTTATCGACAAGTGTCACAACCCGCCTCGGGCACAGGTTGTCCGGCCTACAGATCAATTCACGGCGCTGCTCCAACCACTTCCACCGCAGGGGCACCTGTGAAAGCAGGTGTTTGGTGAGTGACGACACCACGAACCCTCAGCAAAAAGTGGCTAAGACCCACCCACGTCTGCCTGTGCGTGGCATACGCGTATCCGGGGAAAAGGGAATTCTGGTGGTTGAGTCAAGCCCGTGGTAGGTTTGGACCCTTCGGGGCTCCCCGGGTGAGGCAATACACCACTTCGGCCCCCGCTTCTCGTAGACGGGTTTTTTGGCTTAGCCCGACCAGCATGATTCAGTCAGTCGCTTTTCTTCTCCTCTCCTTTCTTTAACCCTCTTCTTCTTCTTGTCTTCTTTCCTATTTCACCTTCTTTGGCGGCAAGCGCTAACCTTGGGTGGTGACAGAACTCTCTTGACCCACACTTGGTTATAGCATGGTCGAAGCACTGGAACTGTACAAACTCATACAAGCCAGACCTGTTATGAGATGTTACCTATCCCCTTGTTGGAGTCCGTGGTGGGGGGTGCGCTAAAGATGCTAAAGTTCCTGCCCTTCATGTGGCGCCCCCCCCCCCTTCTCTCTAAACCCCGTTCAAGGCAGGCTTCCAAGAGTCCTCGCCCTGAGCCCCAAGTCATCGAGAAAGCCCCTGAAATGGGAACATTTACAAAGTTTTTTTTGTGATTCACTCGAACCTCGAAGACAAACCTGTGTCCAAATTGTCCCCCTTTGTGGTAGGCCCCCCCCCCCCCCCCCCCCCCCCCCCCAAGGTGCTAAAAAACCTAATCGGGTTCTCACACAAAGCAAACAAACTCTGCTCCGGCGGCCTTCTCGTTGAAGTAAACACGAGAGTTCAAAGTGAGGCACTCTCGAAAGATGATCAGCATAGTCGACGTAGAAGTGTCCGCGAGTCCTCACCGGACGCTCGACACAATCCATGAAGCACTTTCTGAGGACGACTTCCTGAATGCTAACGTGTAAGAAATCCTGGAAGGACTGAAAGATGCCGGTGTTGTCACCGTTAAGCCTATTATGTTCCAGAAGTATGGCAAGGAAACCCCATCAAAGCACGTGATCTTGACTTTTGAGAGAAACACTCCCTAAAACCGTGAAGGAAGGCCATCTCCAGTGTCGCATCCGTCCTTATGTCCCCAACCCGCAGTGGCGTTTCCGCTGCCAGCACTTTGGGCATGGGTCACGCAGTCGCCAAGGGAAAGAAACGTATACGAAATGTGGAAGCCAGGACCATGCTTCTGACATCTGCGAGGCGGCGGCCCGCTGTAGTAACTGCAGTGGGCCCCACCCAGCTTATTCCCGCACCTGTCCTCTCTGGCGTCAAGAAAAATATATTCTTTCCCTAAAGGCAAAGGAGAATATTCCCTACTTGGAAGGTAAGAAGAAGCTGTCCTTTCTCTCAAAGGGAGGTTACGCCGAGGTGATGCGCAGGGGCCCTGCACCATGCTTGGAGACGAGGGCCACACAGGTTCCTCCTGAAATCTTGGCGACTGAACTAAGGGCTCCATCCCCACAACAGGAGCAGCATGCTACTCCTCTGGGCAAGGACAGGCCAAAAATAGCCGTGCCCGCCCTCCCCTTCAAGACTGTGGCGCAAGGTCAGCAGGCTCCCTCTTCTCGCGGAGAGGGCGCTCCAGCTGCTTCCTCTGCTCAGAACAGGCCAGCACCGGCTGCACCTGTCAACACTGGCGGCTCTCCTATAAAGAAGAAAAAGCGAGGCCCTCAGCCTCAGTCTCTGGAGAGGCAGCCCGCAACCAAGGAGCTGCGTGGGTCGCATGCAGCTTCCCTGTCGGAGGAAGAGGTGGAACAGATGGACGGGGTAGAACCTTTCCCCAGCACATCAACCACCCTTCCACCTAGTTCTGGTCGTGGCCGCGTATCGGGGCCCCGAGGCACGGAGCTCCCAGGCCAGCAGGCCTGCGGGGCTCAGGAGAGCACTGGAACTGCTTTGTCTGTCCCCTAATCGACTCCGGTGTCTGACCAGGACGAAATGGAGTGGCAGACTCCAAAGAAGCAAAAATCTGAAGAAAAGAACTCGGTAATTCCTCCGAAGTGAAGCAACTGACTCATTTTTCCATGTGCTCCGGATCTTCTCCCTAAAATGGCTTCAGTGTTCATACAATGGAACAGCCGTGGCCTTCTAAGAAACCTGGACGATGTAGAGCATCTTCTGGAGGAGTACAAGCCACGAGCGCTGGGCTTGCAAAAGACTCATTGGATTCCCAGCCGTACCAATTTCCTCAGACGTTACCAGGTTTTCCGGAAAGATCATCCGAGCTGTATCATTTTCTCTGGAGGAGTTGCCGCGATTCTCCCGAGAGAAGTTCAATGCACAGAGGTTCCACACTCCACACCACTTAAAGCAGTGGCTGTTCGGTTCATGCACCATAAAGCTCTTACAGTATGTTCTTTATATCTGCCACTTTCTTTTACTTTGAAATGTTGATATTTTAACTCACTGTTAGACCAGCTTCCTGAGCCTTCCTCTTTGATGGGCGATTTTAATTTGCACAACCCTTTATGGGGGAGCACACGTCGGGATGTCAGAGGAAGAATAGTTGAGCCATTTTTAACCACACGAAGTCTTTGTATTTTTAATACGAGCCAGTCAACCTATTTTAGTCCATCATCTTTGTCATTACCTTCAATCGATCTTTCAATTGGTTCTGCTACTTCACTTCCAGATTTTTCCTGGAGTGTGGATTCTAATCCACGTGGAAGCGATCATTTTCCTACCTTTTAACCTGCAGTGTTGCCCCTCTTTTAATTCATACACGCCCTCCTCGTTGGAAACTTGACAAGGCTGATTGGGGTTTTTAGAGCAGGCATCGCTTTTAGTATATTCTCGTCTAAATAGTCTTAAAATTGATGAACTCAATCATATTTTAACCAAGCACATCCTCGCAGCAGACAAGCTGTCCATCCTGCAGACATCTCGATTTCTTTCTAGGAGGATAATATCTCGGTGTAATTCAGAATGTGAAGAGACACGCAAGAAACAAAATCGGACTTGGGCCATTTTGAGACGATACTTCACTAGAGATAACCTCATATCCTTTCTCAAAATGAAGGCCCATGCATGCTACGTCCGGAAAGAAAGCTAAACGGGAAAGTTGACAAGGCTATGTTTCTACTATTAATAGCAGTACGTCACCTAAGGAGGTCTGGGATGGAATACACAAGATCGATGGTTCCTATTATGCATTTAAAATCTCCCTGCTTTATAAGAATGGAACATGTGCAGACACACTCGAGGAACAAGCTGATATTTTTGGAGAACATTTTGAGTATATATCCAGCTCACATCATTATTCATCTACTTTTCTTCAACACAAACTGAAGGCTGAGAAAAATCCCTTGAAAACCTCAGGAGGTGAACGTGAGAAATATAATGCTACATTCAGCTTGCACGAGCTCTTTGCAGTTCTTCATTACACAAAGCCTTCAGCTCCTGGACCAGATGGTTTACATTATTCAATGCTACAGCATCTCCGTCCTTTTACACTTGATGCCATTTTATATCTTTATAACCGCATATGGAAGGAGGGCTCTTTCTTTTTTTTTCTTGATTTGTTTTTCGGGTTTGCCGCGTAGGGGGCAGAGATAAAGGCGTGGTGCTTGACAAAGCCTCTGCCCCTTAAAGTTCAGCAGCTCAAAGTAGTTACATAATAACAGATTCAACAAAACATTATACAGTTAAAATAAAACAAGAAAAAGAAGTCAAAGAAACGAGGGAAAATAGACACTACATTCATTTGCATAAAAAACACCATAGACGTCAGTAAGTATTGGTCGTAAAAACCGAACATGTGCTACCTTCACCTTGGAAGGTAGCACATGTCCTACCACTTTTGAAAGCCGGTAAGGATGCTTCCTGTGTATCCAGTTATAGGCCCATTACTCTTACCAGCTGTCTCCGTAAGACACTGGAGCGAATAGTCGATCGTAGAGTAATGTACTATCACGATCAATATGAGTGCGAACACCGCTCCTCGTAGCCCGCGGTACTATAGTGTCTCGGGGCGATTGCTCTTTGAAGTATAAGTGCACCTTGCGGACGAGACATATCGTCTCTAACGATCGCCACACCACCCTGCACTTCTGGGAAGTTTGCTAGCGAACAACGGTCGGCGAAACCGCGAAACTGTTCACCAATGACAAAGCAAGTTTTTCGCTTGCAATGTGCGCCAGAAGTAACTTGCATAAATATTTTTAGGGTAGTGTTTTGATTAGGAACTTTTAGTAGATTATTCCCATGACTCCGATAACAATACCCGATACTTCTCCGACGCCTTTAAGCATGCGTATTATTGTTATCGGAGATATCAATACAATCAACTAAGACGGCCTATTATTTACTTGGCGCGAGTTTTGCGAGAACAAAGGACCACCAATGCGCACAAGCAAGAAGTTAGCGCGGTGCGGAGCGTGGGTGATACTCTTCATCATGGAAAACTGCGCGAAAAATAACGACGAGGATATCCCGTGTATTTCTTCTACGTCCTCGTCGTTCTTTTTCGCGCTGTTTTCCATGAGGAAGAGTATCACCCACGCTCGCACCGAGCTAACTTTTTGCCTGTGCGCATTGGTGGTCCTTTGTCCTCGCAAAACTGACGTGAAGTAAATAATAGGCCGTCTTAGTTGATTGTACTGGTACCTCGGATAACAATATTATGCATGCTTAAAGACGTCGGCGAAGTATCGGGTATTGTTATCGGAGTCATGGGAATAATCTACTAAAACTTTCTAATCAATACATGCCCCTAAAAATATTTTACAAGTTATTTCTCCTGGCGCACATTGCAAGCGAAAAATTTGCTTCGTCATTGGTGAACAGTTTCGCGGTTTCGCCGACCATTTTTCGCTAGCAGACGACCAGGAAGTGCGGAGTGTGCGGCGATCATTAGAGACGATCTGTCTCGCGCGCAAGGTGCACTTATACTTCAAAGAGCAATCGCCAGGAGGCACTGATAGTATCGCGTGCCACGCGGAGCGGTGTTCGCACTCATATTGATCGTGATAGTACTATCTGGACCATGGGAAGGGGCTCGACAAATTTCAATGCGGCTGTCGTTCATCAAGCTCTACCGTCGACCACTTGGTCCGTCTCGAAACTGTTGTACGTGAAGCCTTCACACACGGGCAGCATTGCCTCTACGTGTTCATCGATCTCGAGAAAGCATGTGACACGGCTGGGCGCTATGGCGTTTTGAAAGAAGGCCTGTTTGACCTCGAACTACGTGGTCTCAAGTTTCGTCCAATTCAGAGCTATTTATACAGGCGCACCTTTCAAGTCCAGCTGGGAAACACACTTGCTCGTGAATTTCTGCAGGAAAATGAAGTGCCGCAGGGGGTAGTGTTAAATGTCACCTAGTTCATGGTTAAAATGAACTCCATTGCGTCTGTAATCCCTCCGTCAGTTCAGTATTCTTTTTACGTAGATGATTTACAAATTTCATTCCTCCTGTATCCTCTCAGTCTTGAACGCAGGGTTCAGTTAGGCATCAACAAGCTAACTAAGTGGGCTGACAGTAATGGGTTTAAGTTCTCTCCTGAAAAAACTGCATGTGTTTATTCACCCGCAAGCGTGGAATCCTTCTTGAACCATACCTAACAATCTACAATACTAATGTTAGTGTCAAAAGTTTTGAGTTTCACGTTTGATAGTAAACTGAATTTTAATGCTGATGTAAAAAGCCTGAAACTGAAATTTCACAAGTCTCTCAATATCCTTAAGGTTCTCTCGCACCGGTCTTGGGGCTCAGATCAATTATACCTCCTGCGAACCTATCGCTTTTTTGTACGCTCCCGCTATGGCTGCTTTGCTAATGGGTCTGCCAGACGGTCTTTGCTCAAAATGTTGGATCCCATCCATCATCTTGGGCTTCGTGTGGCTACAGGTGCATTTCGTACTTCTCCTGTGCCCAGTTTATACGCAGAGGTTAATTAGTGTTGCCTTGAAAGACATAGATTTGCATTGGGCATGATGTACTCTCTTCGCATCCAATCTGTCCTCCAGCACCCCACTCGAGAAGTTTTTACAAAAACACTCTCGGAGAGACTCTTTCTCGCAAAACCTAGCGTGATCCCTCCGTTCAACATGCGACTGAAGGCTTTGGCCGAGTCTGTCGGATTAGATGTGGCATCTCAGGTAGTCTAATTTCCTGGCATCACAGCACCTTGGGAACACTCTGACATACACTGCAACCTTGTCTCTTGCACAGTATAACAAGAAAAAAATCCCATTAGGGTGCTTTTGCAAGAGTTTTATGGACTCGCTCAATTGTATTAAGATCATACAAAGTTCTGCACAGATGGAACAGAATCTCAGACCTCTTTTGGCTGCTCTGTCATTGGCTCTTCAGTGGAAGTTGTAAGGCGGATAAATACTGCCGCTACCATCCTGACAGCGGAGCTGTATGTCCTCCTGTTGGCAACGGAACACATAGCTCGCGGCGGGATACCCCTGGCAGTGGTTTCCACTGACCCTCCTAGTGCCTTGCGAGCCATCTCTTCAATGCTGCCTGAAAAGAACTCTCTTGTTGTTGAAGTCCAGAACAAAATTATTGCGGCAGCTAGAAAGTATTGCACACTTCTCTTTTGTTGGATTCCCAGCCATGTTGGTGTCCCAGGCAATGAGGCGGCCGACCGTGCTGCCCACACATGCGTCAGCGGAGAAGTAGATATAAACGCTATCCCTTACATGAACTATCACCGTTTTGTAAGGTCTGGCATACGATCACAATGGCAAGCTGAGTGGAATGAGGAGATCTACAACAAGTTGCATCTCATTAAGCCAAACCTGGGTGAATGGGCGAGCGCCCGGCATCAAGAACGGTTTTATGAGGTGATACTGTGTCGTTTGCCCATTGGCCACACGCATCTGACTCATGGTTACCTTCTCCGTGGGGAGGATGTCCCTTTATGTGAACAATGTGATGAACCTCTAAGCGTTCTTTATTTTTTAATTGAGTGTCCTTTCTATGAACGGGAACGCCAATCTCACTTCGCACAGTTGTACAGAAAGCATATTCCCTTACACCCAATGTTGTTATTGGGTGATGAACTCTTTGTGTCTTATAAGCACGTTTTTAAGTTTTTAGACGCTATTGGTCTTCTACATCGAGTGTGAAACTTCAAAGATTTTTTTACTCATACTCATTATTGTTTGTGACATAATCCGGTTTCATGTCTCATTCCCTTATTTTTAACCCCGACCACTAGAGTCTTCTTGCTTTCCCTCAATGTAATAGTTTCGTACTTCGGCGCTCTTTGGCCTTAGCAGCCCTTGAGTTATAAAATCCCAATCCAATCCGATCCAATCCGACCACTTCTACATCAGACACCAGCTCTAGCTGCTCTATCAGCAGTTGACTACTTCACACCCCCATGCGCAAAATGCCACTACACTGAACCCAGACCGGACTGTTACTATTGTGGATGCCAAGGTTACGTTGCACGCTATTGCCGCACACGCCGTGAGGACGAGAGGATGACGTATTTAGCTCGCTATAACAACGATGGCGCACACTATAGCTCCTCACGCTATACGCGAGAGCGACAGGGCAGCACCTCTCCTAATACACGAGGCATCAAGGGAGCGCAACCAGCACCCCCTCGAGGATGCTTTCCGTCAACTTGCCTCCGCTCTCTATCCCCCCTCATCCCGAACACGCAGATGTACCCGAACTCCTACACGAAAAACAAACTCCCGCGGTTCATGGGGAGAAAACTGAGCAGTCGCAAATTGTCATAAATCCTCCCCAACCCATATAAAACTTGATCGCAATTTTCATAGAAGGTTTAAAGGTGAATGCGCTAATCGACACAGGGGCTGCAATATCTGTAATGCGGGTAGACCTTAAGACTTCGGAAAGTTCAAACACCTTTCGCAGGACCCTTAACGCAAGGCGCAGGGACACATTGAAATCTTTTATTAGCAATGAGCACTGCGCGCGTCTTTATCGGAGGAATGTGTCACCAGATCCAATTTCTTGCTTTGTCTGTTTGTACTCATGAGCTTATTCTCGGTTTAGATTTTCCTTCTTCCATGTCGGCTGTGATTTACTGCAGTACCTCTGAGTTACACATAGATGAAAGCCCCATTCCCGACAATATTGGTAATCTTAACAAGAAATTATCAGTTGCTCACGACGTTGTTATTTAACCTTCTTTCATCGCTGTTCTTACTCTTTTCTCTACAGACAGTTTCAAAGACGTCGTCGTCACGCCATCAAATTCATTCCTCTCTGAAGGCATTTTTATACCTCGAGTTGTCTTTCGTTTTATTAAAGGCAGCGCCTTGATCGAGTTCAGTAACGCCAATAACGAGTCGGTAGTCATTCTGGACGGTACAGTTTTGGTAACAGCGACCCCATTTGAGCCAACATCAGTCTCAGCATTGACTGTTCAGACAACTGGGGAAAAGTTTCAACCAGTGTCTAAGAATACCGATCAGCTTCTAAATAAAGCTATCAACACCGCACTACCTTATTCTCAGAAATCTCAACTTCTATCTTTACTGCATAACTTCAGAAGCATTTTCGACAGCGCATCATATTCGCTGAGCGAAACACACACTACCAAACATCATATCAAAGTAAATGACCCAACAACCATCCGCCGCCCCTACCGGGTACCTCTTTTTGAACGACAAGTTATTGAACAGCACGTATAAGACATGCTACAGAAAATAATTATTCGTCTTTCTTCGAGCCCTTGGTTGGCGCCCGTCGTTCTAGCAAAGAAAAAATATGTATATCTCCTCCCTTGCATCGATTACCGCGGATGAACCAAGTAACTGAGAAATACGTGTATTCATTGCCTCACATCGATGATTTTCTCAATTCTTTACATGGAGCCGGATACATTTCATCATTCTAACTTCCCTCGGGGTACTGGCAGATACCCATGAATGAGGCTGACAAACAAAAGACGGCGTTCACCACAGCGGACGGCCTTGTTCGAGTTCAACGTAATGCCGTTTGTACCTGTGCAACGCCCCAGCCACGTTCGAAAGGATGATGGACATTATTTTCCATGGGCTAAATTGGAAACGATCTACTTGTTGTGTCTACGATACTATATTTTTTTCCTCTACCTTCAATGAGCTTATCTATCGTCTCTTGGAAGTCCTCTCATGTCTCTAATCCGCCTGTCTTCAGCTGAACACAAAGAAATGTAATTTCGCCGAACAAAGCATTCAAATTTTAGGTCACCTAGTAATCAAAGACGGCATGCGCCCCGATCCTGACAAGAACAAGGTAGTTTGTCAATTTCTTCAACCAACAAATCAGAAAGACCTTAGAAGCCTCCTGGGCCAGGCGTCTTATTTTCATCGCTTTGTCCGAGGGTTTGCCACAATCGCTGCATCACTTTACGCGCTTCTCACGAAAGAAACCAAGTTTATATGGCCTGAGTAGTGTGAACTCTCCTTTACGTCCTTGAAGTCATCCCTTACAACAAGCCCCGTACTCCGGCATTCCGACCCCCAAAAGACCACCCTCTTAGACACTGATGCCAGCGGCTACGGGCTTGGCGATGTGCTTCTTCAAAAGCCTGCATCGTCCCCCACGCACGGTATTGCCTATTCTAGCCGGATGCTCACCAAACCTGAGAAAAATTATACGATTACTGAACTTGAATGTTTCGCGGTAGTTTGGGGTATCACCAAATTCCTACAGTACATATATGGGAGGAAACTTTCAGTCATAACCGACCATCCTGCCTTATGTCGGTTAACCTCCCTCAGAAACTGTCTGGTACGTTGACTCGGCCGATGGGCACTTCGGCTCCAAGATTAAGAATTCAATATTTATTACAGTCCAGTCGCAAGAATTGGCATGCAGATGCCCTTTCATGGTGTCCACTGCCGTCTACGCCCTATCCTGTATATTCCGAAGCATCTCACACATTTCCTCTAGCATTCATCCCCATAGCAAATATTAATCCTGAGCAACGTAATGACCCTCACATCCACAAACTTGTTGACCAGCTCGCCGGTCATGCATACTCCCCGACTCGACGCCGCCTTCACCCCAACATTTTAGAATGATTAACAACATATTTTACCTCCACAATTTCGGCCCGGAGAAAGAGCGCTGGCTATTGGTAATTCTTAAATCGGTCAGGTCATAATGTTTAACTCTCTGCATGATGATCCCACTGTCAGTCCACCTTGGGTTTTTTCCAGAATATTCAATCGTATACGCGAACACTAGTTTTAGCCTGGGATGTACTCGTCCATCAACAAGTACACCCAAGCGTGCACTTAATGTTAACAACGCACACGATCATCGTTGTCGTCCCCGGAGAAATGCTACCAATTACCTATCCTTCTACCCCTTTGGAGATAGTGGGAATAATCACCTTCGGACCACTACAAAGAAGCTCTTCTGCCCCAGCATCGTGCCCACCAGCAAAGAAATGATGACACCGAACTCTGGACAGCTACCACCATCTATGGGCGACGGCGGCAACCAGACAAATGGTTGCCGCCATCGCTCATAGATGGCGGCAATCTTTCTTCGGAGGAAGAAGAGCACGAGCGGAACGAGCGGCGATGTGCGCAGCAGCGCGAAAGGTTCGCAACCGCCGCGAGGCCGCTATCTCCTAAAGTTCCACTGCGTCGAGTGCTTCAGATTCCCTTGCGAAAGAAGAGCGATCGCTCGCCTGGAAAGCCACCGCCGAGAACAGGAGCTACAGCTGTCAGCTCCGCCGCTCTTCGTTCTTCACCAGAGTTGAAAAGCTGAAAGTTTTAACTCCAACATTTTTCTTCGACATGGCGCACCGCGCATACTCCTCAGCGACACGGGCCGAACCTTTCTTTCTGGCACCATCAAAGAAGTATGGGCAGCATGTCACGTTCTTCTCAGAACCACGTCCTCATACCACCCGCAGATAAATGGCTTCACTGAGCGTTTTCATCGTACATTGGCAGTCATGGTATCCATGTACATTTCCAAGGATCACAATATCTGGGATACCATCTCGCCTTTTGTCACTTTTGCTTATAACACCTCTCTAGAAACTCCAACCGGCTATTCCCTTTTAGAGCGCAGATCGTAGGCGCCCGTTTCCGGGTTTCGCGGCGTCGGCGTCACCGTCGGAGTAACCGGCCCGCTAAATTTAGCGGGAAAATAAAGTGATGTTTAGGTCACGTGACGTCAATTTTCTCGCTAAATTTATCGGGGAAAATGACATCATCCATGAACAAATTCAGTTTTTCCGCTAGATTTAGTGGTCAATTTTCTCGCTAAATCTAGCGGAGAAACTGAATTTGTTCATGGTTGACGTCATTTTCCCCAGTACATTTATCGGGCAAACTGAATCAGTGTTGAGGTCACGTGACGTCAATTTCCCCGCTAAATCTTGCGGGAAAACTTGACCTGCTAAATTTAGCGGGGAAATATTCGCTAAACTTAGAGGAAAATTTAGCGGGGAAATTTAAAGGGTGGGGGAGAGGAGGAGGAAAAGAGGAGGAGGAGGGAAGGAGCAGGAACAGCAGGGGAGGAAGGTACAGAGGAGGAGGGGCATACCCTTCCCTCCTCCTCCTCAAGAGCTGTGCTCTAATTTTGCATTACAGAGAATCGCTCGACAAGTGCATCGGTCCTTATCGAGTGCTCGAGCAAACTTCCTTGTTAACTACAACGTTAAAACTCACCCCCCCCCCCCCCCCCTCTCTAGCGATCACCAGTGCCGCGGTCAGGAGGTGCTTCACATCTCCCTCCAGACACCGCCATGCCCCCTGGTGGCGCCACATCTTCAACCCAACGAGGCGGAAAGTTGTAAGGACGCAAATACGACCCCATTGATCACTTCGTCGTCGCCAGCAAAGATCCCACTCATCAAACGAGGCACATCGTCATCGCGCTGGGGCAGCGAACACTAGGACGCTCTCGCCGCATTATGGCGCGTTCTGATTGGCTCCATCGGATAGTAGCATCGTCTGAGGCAGACTTGTACACGTTACTGAAAAATAGTAAGGAATTACAGTTACAATTACTCTAGGCTAAATTGTAATTTATTACAATTACAATTACTCTCCCATAAAAGTAAGTGACCGTTACCCCAAAAAGTAATCCGTTACTTTCGTGGCGTTACTTTCAACAATATTGTCTACAATTAAGAAACAAAGGGAAGAGGGTTATTCAAGTTCTTATTGTTGCAACCTGTTCCATGTAATGCCCTTGAGTATTTTGCGCAACAGCTGACTCTCGAAAGCCTCGTCAGACATTTTGCACTATATCTTAATGAAGATGTCGACTGTTACGCTGAACACCCTTTGAACTGAGGCACTGTATGGGAGTGGCATATTATTCCTCACAAATGCTTTATGCTCTGCATTGAACTTCTTCAGCGAAGCAATGGAAGTACTATTTACTCCGAAGATAGAGCAAAGCTTCGTCGTAGCAGCCGTTGCCTGATATTCGAGAGTTTTAGTAGATCGTTCCGATACCTCCATAACCCCAATAACGTTATGATGAATGCGCATGTGCGGCGGCGGAGTATCGGGTATCGTTATCGGAGTCATCGGACCAATCTGAGCAGGTCGAGCCTCGGTTGAGACGTTGGTGAATAAAAAAAGGTTTGCAGTATATAAATATAAGTAATCGAAAGAAAAAAAAAGGACACTCATAACAACAATTAATTAGAACGTCGCTTAAAACAAGGAAATGTAAACGCACGTTTGCCGCGTGTACCTTTCTTGATGCCGTTCAAAAACGCACGGAGCACGAACCGACTGCAGTTTACTCCGATGTTCTCCAGATAGACGTCTGCTGATGCCACGGGCAGCGATAGGCAGAGAACTAAGTAAGCCGCGCTATGGCCCCACTCATGAGTTTCACTCTCTCCTCAAGCCCAGAATATCAAGTCTACGTCAGCCACCATTATGTTTTATTTGTAAAAATATCTGCTTGAGATAAGATGCGTCCTGCTGAGGTAAAAACAGGGAGAAGAAAAAAGTAAGACTATTACCATTTTCGAAGTGCTCGCAAAAAGCTGACTCACAAAAATGGTGACTGAGATGCAGATAACGTGGCTGGAATTCACAAATAAATTGGGCCAACCCTAGAAGTTGGACTACAAAAGAGTAAGTAGCTCTTAAGGTGAATGAAGCAGAAAAAAATACATCCTGTTTTCTAAGAGAAGATAAGGGTGCAGCAACGAACGAGGATGCTTGTGGCAATAACACCTTCACATATTATCACATCCCGTTTAGTGGTTTAGTGGATTTTAGTGGCAGTCGGAGTGTTGACTCGTGTTGTGACATTATGAAAATGGTCGTAGTCACTATAACCGCGAAGGACATTGTTAATTCTTGTCTGCGCACTTACCGCCTCGAGCTTCTCGAAGAGACACACAATCACTTAATATCCGCCTCGCCCCACCTTCGATCGCAAAAAAAAAAAAAACAAAAACAAAGGGACTAAAAAAAGCGGATATAACTTGCCCCCTCCCCCCCCCCTTTTTTTTTCTAATATATGTAGAAATGTTCATTTCGACTTTTTGACATTGTTGTTAGGGTTAAAAAAAAAAAAAAAAGATTCAAAGGCCTAGTGTTGCAAAAAAAAAAAAAAGGCTTTGCGGAACTGAAGAGTGCCAACCTCCCTTTGCGGTGTCACTGCGCTCGACTTACCAAAATAAAAACAATACTTTCTTTAAAAAGAGGGGGGGGGAGGGGGGGGGGGGAGGGGTCCTGAAAAAAAATGTAACGGATTACAAGTAATTCGTTACGTAAAAATGTAAGGGAATTACTTTAAAATTACTCTAGAAAATATGTAATTATTCCGTTACTAAATTACTGATAAATGTAAGGGATCACTAGTAATTTCGTTACTTGTAACGGATTACGTACAAGTCTGGTCTGAGGTCGGCCTTAAGAAAACGGTTTCAGATTGATTGACTGAAAACAGACTTGGACGTAGTTCAACTACTCTACTCAAACTACTGTAGTTTAACTACTTTTCCAAGTAACTTGGTAACTTTCAATTACAAATTTATTTGGGTAATTAGTAGTTTACTTTAACTACATTTTTCAGGTAACTTCTACTCAAATTACTAACTACTTTCGAAATCGCCGGCAGATGAAGCGGCCTTCCCGAACCAGGGGCCCCCTCGCAGCCGTAGAAAATGCGTCACAGGCGTCCTTGGGCCAAGGTGGCGATGAGCAGCCAAAACATAACACCGACACGCACGAACGCAGGAAGAGATGCTTAACAGGCCTTGGTCGGGTATTGACCTAATCCGGTAATGCACGCAGGCGCCGCGCCTTCAGCTGCAACCGTGCAAGCAAAGACGGGGGCACTCCGAAGGTTGTTGTTTTCATGTTGCCTGCCCTTTGTGAGTTCTGACTCAGGCGGTTTGGGTGTTCTACAGAAGGCGCCACTGGCTTTACCTCACAGCTGGGCGCCTGTTCCCATCGTCGCCTCGTCGTCAGCGAATACTCGCTTGCATAACCGAACTCCTCCGCACAGAAACGCAGACACGGATAATCCGTTCATGGGAGCACATTCCCGCTTCCAGCTGCAACTGTACGAGCGTCAATGCTTGTTCACGTAATCCTTCGAGCCCTTCCGACCTTCCACGACAGGGAGACCTCCTCTTTGTTGAAAACGATTTACTTGTCAGGCGCGTCAGGATACCGTAGTCACCGGCGAGGGTTGCGAGCCCTTGGGAGTTTTTTTTTTTATTGGACCCGGCGTCAGCGGCGAAGCATACTTCGTTTTATCTTCTGCTAAATAAAAAAAAAAAATTTTTTTTTTTTTTCGGTAGCGTAGCACTAGCACTGCAACGATACGCGCAGTCGTCCGGATGATCTCATCGTCGTGGCGTGAGACTTGAACCCTTGACGGTCAGGTGCACTCGCTCAGCGTACTCTCCGAACGTCGTGGGAATAAAGAGGGGCCAGTCATAACAATCTCAACTTGCCGAAGAAAAAGACAAAAAGAGGA
Organism: Ixodes persulcatus; assembly: GCA_013358835.2. Lineage (NCBI taxonomy): Eukaryota > Metazoa > Arthropoda > Arachnida > Ixodida > Ixodidae > Ixodes > Ixodes persulcatus. The sequence continues at coordinate 22,917 of JABSTQ010007648.1, forward strand.
GAGCTTGTTATACAACCCCCCAAACGAGGCAAACCTCACATGTTTCGTCATGGACACCTAAGATGCGAACACTCGCTTACCCGACCGTGCACAGCCGGTTTCTCAAACTCAACGCTGCCGTTCCATCCAGCGCGTCGGTGGAACGTCTTTTTAGCTGAGCTGGGCACTTCGTTAGGAGGAAAAGGCGAAAACTCTCCTATCAATAACTTTGAAAGTAAATTGCTTCTGCGAGCGAATAAACTATTTTGGTGAAAACGCAAGTCATAAAATGACTGCATTTATTTCAGGCTCGCAGGGATTTCACGAATCAAAACTGCTGTTCATTTTGCTACCACAAAAATATAAAAAAGTAACTTCGAAAGTAACTTCAAAGTAACTCGCTACTTTTTTACAGTAGTTAGTAGTTTACTCAATTACTATTACAAATGCGTAATTTCTACTCTACTCCAATTACTTTTGGCGTCGATACTCAGTAACTTAACTTAACTACCTTTTTTGAGTAATTTGTACATGTCTGACTGAAAACGTCTTTATTGCTTATTAAAGGGAAATTAGAGCCCCCTGCTCTGGTCTCTTGCGTCCTCCAAAAGAGGGACGGGGGATGGGGAAAGGGTTGGAGTTAGGGAAGAGACCTTTCTCTAGTAATGAACGCCGTCCGAAAGGGGGGGGGGGGGGGGGGTTGTTTTTTGCAAACTACAAATGAAGAGCATCCTAACGTACTTCCAACCATACAAACAGATTGTCATTGTGTCGTTGTGTTGGTTTTTACTGCTTCCTTTGCCCCATAGTACCGATGCCCGAAGAACAATCATAAAAAAGACGAAATACGCGCAAAGATCGGTGCCGACAACTGGTCGTGCGGTGCGGTGCCCACCAAAAATGCCGACAGCAAGGAACAAAGGGTCAGGGGAGAGAGTGTGCACATGCGCGGGGACTTACTGTAAAAGGTTCATTGAAGTATTAAACGAGGGAACCTCCAGTTCACCAATCCGATGAGAAATTATGAATTTCTACGCGAGAAACTTGGTATGGTGAATGTACAATCTTGTTTATTTTTATTACACAAATATTAAGTTCAAGGTTGTGCTTAGTGTTGTGTATCTCTCCTTTTGTCCTTGTTTTACGGCGCATGCTGTTTAAGGAATCATATACCACTAGCCCATGTCTTTGATTTAGTCCATTAAAGGTCACGAACAAATTTTGGAGGTTAATCCTGCAGATTTCCTCTCTTCCCTCGACAGCTGGACGAGCCGGACGTTCTCCTGCACAAAAGCGACGTCATGCAGGACGTGCACAGGGACTGGTACACGGACGCCATCGTCAAGGCCCTCACAGTAGGAAGCCAGCACGGGGGCAGCGGCGGAGCCGAGAAGCACGCCAGCAGCGTCGGCCAGTTCAGCACCGGGCTTATCAAAGTGAGAGAAGGAGCTGCGTTGCCAACTCCCTCCGTCCGAGGAACAGTCCGCTCGCGCACTGGCGTTATTATGCCCGAGTCCCACTAGAGCGACAAACAGAAACAAACGACAGCGACAAGCCTCAAACCAGAGCCTTTCGTGATTTGACAGGCTTCCTAGAATAAAGGAGGCTATGCTCAAACACGAGTATCATGCACGCGAGGGTATCTTTGTCCGGTTTGCAGTCACTCGTGCTTACTTCACGAGCACTGAACGACTAAACGCCTGCCAAAGGTACCATCGCGATCATGCTGCATCTGTTTGAGGCTTGTCGCTGTCGTTTGTTTCTGTGTGTCGCTGTAATGGGACTCCGGCATTATTAGGGAAGTCGCCAACTCTTGTCGATCCTGAGGTTCGGCTGGTCTCGGCGAACCTTCAGAAATTTGAGCAAAGTTCGACTTATGAACATTTCTGTCCGACTTCTACCCAAATGTTTATCAGATTTCGGAAAAAAAGCATAACTTATAGAGTGTTCTAAAACAAATTTGGGAGTTTTGCGCAGTGTTTTGGCCGTTCCCGATAACAAGTAACAAAATAGCGTTACTTGTTAGTTCGTCCTAAATTAACGTGTTACTGAGATTTGGCACCGTCCTCCATTTGTAACAAGATGTTCTTACCGAAGTGAATGTAAGGGCGCAAACGAGCTGGTTTAAATTGAGCGTGATATAAATGACGACAATAATCCCTGGAGAAGAAGAACAAGAGAGACAAAGGACAAATCTCCAAGCACAGCTAGGTGACTGGTGAGCGACCGAAAAAATCCGCCTGGTCCGGGTATTGAACCCGGGACCTCTTCTTTACAGGTGGAGCGCTCTACCAACTGGGCTAACCAGGGATTAGACGTCGGTAGAGCAAACGGGTTTTATCAGCTGCCACCAGTCTAACACCAACTAGGGTGAAGCTTGCAATTTTAAGGTTATCATTATATATGCAATTAAATTCAAAGGTGCAAGCGAGCTGGGCAAGAATGACGAAAATAAATTTTATAAGTTTATTTTTGTCATTCTTGTCAAAGAGAGAGGATCACCATGAGTAATACGTTGGACAGTTACGCTAGCAACGTACTAGCACAAACTAGACTATCGACCAGGCTTAAGATATGGCAACTCCGACGTCTTGAATTGTTTGCCATTGCTCGTAGACAACTTCCAAGTTCCGAGACCAGCTGATGTTTTTATTTTCGAAGGGGCGTACCACTGATTTCTCTCTGCGTCAGTCGTTGCTCAACAAACCGGAGCCAACCCAGTACTGGCTCCAGAGAGAGATACACTGTGGTCTGGCAATGACCTCCCAGCAGAGCCGCAGTGGTTGCCGTTTCGAGCGAAGCTGACTGAACTCAGCGTTCAGGTAGATTGCTTGCTTTGGGGATCTGGAGTGATGATCCTAGAAAAACTGCTGGAGCAAGTGCTTAATTCACTACACGAAAGCCATCCGGGAGTGGAGAAGATGAAGGCCATCGCACGCAGCCACGTGTGGTGGGATGAACTAGACGACAGCATCACGGCAAATGTCAAACATTGTCGTGAGTGTCAAGAATATCACCGTTTCGGTCGAAAAGTACAATCTCTCCGTGTCCATTCCCAGAACGGTCATGGTCCCTTCTTCATGCTAATTTTGGTAGACCGTTCCAAGGACATACCTTTCTTGTATTAGTCGACGTATTTTCGAATAGGGTTGAAGTTCTGCCCGCATCATCACCCTCTGCTGAAACGACAATCAAGTGTCTCCACAAAACCTTTTCGACGCATGGACTACCGGACATTATCGTTTCGGACAACGGTCCAGGCCTTCGTAAGCAACAAATAGATCGAGGTGTTTTTTGGACGCAATAGAATTCGGCGTATGGTGATTCCCTACCATGCAACATCGAACAGAGCTGCGGAACGCGGCGTACAAATGGTAAAAGGAATGCTGGAGAAAGCATCCGCTGGAGATTTTCAGACGAAGATCGATCGAATACTCCTCACATACAGGGTCGCAAAACATGCACTCGCAAGTCACAATCCAGCCGTGCTACTCATGGGAAGGAAGCTAAAGACAGCCCTGAACCTAAGACACCCGGACATGCGGAGTGGGGTACTTTTGAGACCGCTGACACAAACGTTACGCTGTGATCAAGGTGCGCGCAGGGCAACGCTTCCTCAGCCCGGACAGACTATTTTTGCCCGAAACTTCAGGACTGGTTCGTCGTAGATTCCTGGAGTTGTGCTGCAGCCAACGAGTTTGCCATCCGTGAAAGTTGAGCGATCAGTGATGGTACCCTTTGGAACCGACATGGCGATCATCTTTGAGAGTTTTGCCCTCCACACGGGTCAACGGAGGATAATCGGCCCTGGTCTGCCAATTATTCCGTTGAGCGAGAACAAGAACGTACGACCGACGGAGAGTCCTTTGTTGACGCGCCCGTCGACGATAGTTCTACGAGACAACGCCCTGGGCACTCTGGTAGAGTGTCTTCAGAGCCTTTGTCTGCTGCACAGAAAAGTCCACGGATCCGAAGCGAACGAGGAAGCCAGTGCAACATTGCTCACCATAAATAGCACTAGACATCATGCTCTTCCTCTGAGTTTTAGAAGTTAAGAACTCTACCAGCTTTATTAACAATACTAAAACTTTATTAAAGAGGGGAGGGGTGTGATGATGACGCCAATAAGCCATAATTGTAGAATTACCCGAGACTGCGGTAATGACAAAAAAGGAGAGGAAGAAGGAAAAAGACTTCATTCTTGCTTCCTGCCCTTTTCTGGTCATCACCACAGTCTCGGGTAATTCTACAATTATGAACCTACACCAGCTCACTTGCGCCGTCGCGTTTTGATAGTAAGCCATGCTTCGGTGGCACGAGAGATAAAGGGGGAGTGTCTGGCATTCTCGGACGGAACACGCGCTGGAATGATGCGCCATGCTCTTTCCGCTACCCGGCTTCCTAGGGTAACATCATAACATTTTACCAATTTATTTCATACTGTTTATTATATTTTTGAATCATATTTGTAAAACAATGAGTTTTTTTTTTTTTTTTCCTAATCAGAATGAAGGAATTACGCAGCAGCGTAGAATAGTATTTCCCTTTTTCAGCGTTGTTTAGAGGATGCTGATTATATTTTTTAAGCTAGAACAAAAATCAATGCAGATCAAAAGTAACAAGCAATGTAATATGATAGACGATACCGTAAAATAATAATAAAAAAATATTTTACTCGTAAGTCATTCAGAAAATCTAACAAGTACATTACTGAGTTATCGCGAAAAGAAACGGATTACAAGTAACGTCGGAATTTGTAACGTTTTACATCCGACATCGGTTTCACGTGCCAAACCAACGAAGGGCATCTCGCACAAACAAGCGGAGGACAGAGGATAAATTTCGACCATCTAGTGATCTTTCGACGTGCGACCGAAATCTCTGTAACACGACGCCTTCTCCGCTTATGCCTCCCCCTGACTGCGGACACCTCAGCCGGAATCCCAGCCAACCACCTGGGGATCCTTAGAGCCAGCGCTTTGCCTCGAAGCCACCAAGAAGGCGGCTTTAGAAAGTAGTTCATCTTCTGTGATATATCTCATAAAGTTATTACCAGTGTTTACACAATATAAAGGCAAAGATATGTGCTCTTAATGTTTTAGTTAGTTTGCCGATGTGAATGAATAAAACAATCCAAACAATTGCGCAGTGTTTTTTTTTTTTTTAGGTGAGATGAATTTGCTTTTAAATTTTACCGCAAGTATGCGCACGAAAGCCCAACTTTAGTCTTACCTTCGTTGAACCTTGCGTTAAAACTTCGAAAAAGTCGAACCTGGTCGAAGTCGAACCGTGCCAGGATCACGGCATCCATTGTTCTTATTGAAAATGACAGGAAGACGCTTAGGCTTCGCCTTTAAGAGTGGAACCCGATAGCAAAACATACAAGCATTGAGACTCCCGCTCGTTCCCAGGCAGTGGAAGCATGCCTTGCGTGGTCAATAAGTAAAATAAAAGGGGTTCCTTTCGTGGCCGAGTAAGCAGCATGTCTGGCGCGCAACCGGGGGGTCGTGGGCTCGAATCCCGTCTAAAATTCGTCAACTTTCTTTTTATTAATTACTTTATAAAGTGAAATCATTTGAAACATGCGGCGACCTTTAATTCGCTAAACGTGTCATGGTTTTTAATCACTTTCAATCCATGCGCGACGTCAGGTTTCACGTGAGCGTTTTGGGTTGTTTGAAATTCCCGCGCGAGGTCGTGGAGCTTTGACGTTATGACCCTATCGACCAATCAGGATTTTCCCGTCACAACGCCACCAAGGCCGACGCCGGCTTTTCTGCAACACGAGCTCCTTCATGCTATCGCGTTAGAACCTGCTTCAACGCGTTCAAAAAAACACGCGTTAAAAAAAAAAAGCCAGTACTTTTTTGTGCGGAACATCCCTTAATAAGACCCTGCGTAAAATCTTTGTATTTTTAGATTTTTCAAGGTGTACTAATTCTTGAAAATGCATAGCCATGTGCAAAGTAAAATTTAAAAGCTGGTTTTCGCAATCGCGTTTTTGTGTGACCGAGTGCTTTCTAACCGCTCGGAACCGCTCATGTCGAGAGAACACGCGCTCTGGGACCCTAATCTGGGCACTTGGCGACAAAGTCGCCGAGAAAGCTGGCGGCCGTGATTGGCCGACGCCGCACTTGACCTTGGCGCCGGCCAATCACAGGCGCCGGATTTCTCGCCGTCTTTCTCACCAAGTGTCCAGATTAGGGTCCCTGGAGTTCTGAACGCTCTGGCAGCCATGACACTATATATCAGGTTTCTTTAGAACAAATACTTTCTAATTGCCGTAAATGACTATAGAAGCAGACAGAGTGAAAATGGCAGGGGAGGGGCTTCAGTTGTCCCACCTCCAGCGCGAACGTTCTACCTTCGATAACCATTTTGCGCCTCGAACGCCTCACGCGTGAACTCGCCAAAGGGCAGCGCGCGCTCGATTAAGTGTTTGGGAGAAAAGCCCTGCCGTTTTGATCCTTCTAATGACTGTAGCTTCTTTTTTTTTTTCTTGTGCTCGGCGCAAAAGTAGCCATTTAAGCTTTGTTTATCAAGATCAGGGAAAAAATGTGTTTATTTTAAATCAGTAACGCTCATTACCAAAAATAAACATAGGGACTAGCTGAAAATCCCACTGACAATGTCCCAAAGACTGGTAATATATGTGGTAGAAACGTAAATAACGAACTCATAAGCTGTACGAGAAAATACGAGTTTTTCTATGCTTCAACCAGGTACTTTATTTTGGGAATACATTATACTTCCCTCATTTGCATTAGACAGCGGGCTTACAGCGCCAGATCATCCCCTAGTGGTGTGGAAAACCCCCGTCCCAGAGTGTAAACGTTTGCAGGTACGGCCTCTTGGCGTCACCATCTTGCTGCTGGTGTGGGTAGCTCGTATGATAGTCAAGCCTTACTGAGGCGTACCCACGGCACCCAGACTGGCATCAAACAAAGCGTTTTCCATCCACGGTGGCCTGACTGGGTCTCGAAGCGCGGCTGCTTGCAAACGTATATACGGCTGCGCATCGCGCTGTCCATGCCGTCTCGCATTCCTGCTGCTCCGAGGGAGAGGGCTGGCGACGCACTGAGATACCGATTTCGCCGAGACAGCACAGACGGCTGTCTCCGCTGTCCCAAAGGCTGTCCACGACGATGGATGGCAACAGCAACCCCCCCCCCTCCCCTTCTTCTTGTGAGGTAGGGTCTTATCCAATAGGCGACGTGAATTTGGCTGACGTGCATTGGCACCGCGGATCCATCGCAGTGAAAAAGCAGAGAGCTTTCGAAGGATAGAGGGTATGAAGGAGTCCACTTTCCTTTTAAAAGTTCCATGGTGAAAACTGTTTTTTGGCGCTCTATTTTTGTGTTGTGGTTTTCTCTGCACACATTTTACGACGTACGATGGATTAAACTCGCTTTCAAAATCGTTCCATGGTCCTTTTAAGCTGAGACTAGAAACTCTGCCTTCAGCGCGAGCTCGCTGGCTTCCGCGGTGCTTTGGTTGCGCGTGCCTGCGCGTTCCCGCTTGTGCTAACAAGGGCAGAAAGCTCGCGCTTAAATGTGAACGGAGTATAGCTTGATTCGAAGTCAGTGACAGATCTCTGGCCTATAGAACATCCATATTTCAGCTGCTGAGCAACACGTCGATGACCATTCTGGGAACCGTGCGCTACAAAGTTATCACCGCGAAGGACCTCCCCAGCGAACTGAATCCCGTAAGCAACTTGCTTTTCCAATACGTCCATTATTTTCCCTTCGTGCTGAATATCGAGTTTTAAAAGATCGTTTTCGGCTCCGCTAAAAACATCCGGTACTTTGCAGAGACCACTGCTCACCGATCTTTATGGCGCTTTGCTGAATCGCGCATCCACGCTTCGAGCCTATTGCGCGATTGCGGCTTACCGTTCGGCCATCTTACGTCAACCGATGAAGCGTTGTCAAGGCTGTGGTCACGTTCACATATGTTGTCACGTGACCTACAGATAGTAACCATGGTAACTGTCTAGGCTTGACAGCGCTAGAGCTGGTGACGTAAGATGGCCGACCGGTGGCCGTATTTACGGAGGGACGATCAGCCATCCAGCAAATCGTCCTTAAGATTGGTGCCACTGCGCATGTAGCGTCCATTGTGCACGCAGGTGGTGAATACTGTTCACGGAACGCAAACAAAAGGTCTACTAAAACCGGGTTGGAAACAAGTCATGATTTTGTTTTATTCAAATAATTTTTAATAATTTTATTTAATGAGATTTATCTGATTTAACTCGTTTATTTGCCTTAAATGTGCATTTTATCTAAATCATATTAATTTGTTTTAAATCACTGTAGCCAGAAAATTCTGATTCCTTACCACTATTAAATGTATTCTTTGACGTAGCTGAATAATTTATTAATTCGTTACGCCGAACAAAGAATTACTGTAAATAAAAGGTGAGTCGACTCGAATTTGATTGGATTTTCCACCCACACTAAGAACCAAAGAAAACGCCCGATCGTTAATTGAAAAGCTTTCTTTTAGTGCTTACTTTATTGCATTAGGACATTGTTTTTAAGTTTTCGTTTCTTTATTTTTTCTATTTTTTTTGCATTTTGCCTTTGTTGCAATACGGCGTTACGTAGGAGATGAACGGAGTGGCAGGTATAAATCGAGATCAACGCTCCGATTTGCTCAGAAGAGCACTTCGTTTGCATCGTGTTCAGTCTGATATAAACATTTATTGCTCGATAATTCGTTGATTTGAATACAAAACAAATGCACATTGAAAGCCTCAAATAACAGACAAACAGTTAGTACAGAAATATTTCTAAATTATTTTTGAGGGAAAGGTTTGAGTGTAATTATCATGGTAAAAGTGGTTTGATTAATTAAAATCATAATCATAAATTTTATTTTATTTTATTTTTTTTACTTCCATCACGGTTAAAACCCCTTTATCGCCATATAGTGGGCCCGAGGGACCACATATTAAAACGCTGACACTTTGAAGTTTTAGTAGATTGTGTTACCGTGAAGGATATTCTTCTCCAAAGCTCGTCCTGACATTTTGTAGTTTGAAGCATGCTTTAAAGCGCACAAGCGGTATTGAGCCTTCGACAGCGATTCCTTACTCTGTGCTTGCTTTAAGCTACCGAGCGGGCCATGCCCCCTTGTCGCCCGCGAAATTGCACACACTCTGCATGAAGACAGATTATCATTACCATCGACTGTCCTCCATGCTAGTTTTGATTAAGACAAAGAGGTTTCGAAATATTTAGTTGACCGTTTTTGACAACACGTAAACATATTATTCACAAAACATTTCCGTCTTGTTGTTGGGAATGCCAAAAAGCCCTTTATATGCTCGGCTGTCATGAATAGAAAAAACAAAGTTTCTGCAATCACTGGACATTTACAAAATGTTTTGTGTATGCTCACCATAACAGAAAGTAAAAAAAAAAAAAAGAACCCTTACCAGATTTGCCTTCATTTGAAGTGCGGAGAAATTAGAAGTAGTACGTTTAAGAAAAAAAGATCCTAGTGACCAGACAAAAAATATCCGGACTCGCTGTCTTTCAAAACACTTACAGGGGTTTGACACATACGAGCTCTATTGTACAGCGACAACGAGGAGTTACATAATTAATATAACAATTACTGTGGCCCCGATCTACTATTTCCGTTATCATTAAAAACGCTATCGCTTGCTTCGTCACTTTAGCGCAAGTTTAGATTACCCCTAAATGGCGCCACCAGGTCACGAGCGTCCCCTCATTGCTAGTTCTTACGATGTGACGTCGCTCCTAAAGGTAAAGTAGAGCTCATCAAGCCGCTCAATAAGCGTTTATTGTCTTGCCACGTAAATCGTAACAATGACAATCGATTTATCAATTTTTTTTTTTTTTTTGCATCGACGTCTCGGAAACTGTGTAAACAGAGTGCCAAACCGGTTGCTTAGCCACTCATCAGAAGTCGCCAATCTCCTAACGGGCTTCCATTGACAATTCTAGACTTACTCGCACCGACGTCACATCAGATGCCACTGTGGTGAGCTTGTTCCTGAACGCGTACCTTTTCGGCGAGAACTTGTAGGAATGACTCAGCATGACCACCAGCCCGCTGCGATGACGACACGTGCAAGCCATGTATACAAAATGTTTCTTTTAATGCTTAACAATTTTTTTAAAACCTTTAAAGCTACATTAGTGCAACTTGTGAAGGTGAGTTATACGGCCAAGGGGGCACAATTAGGGGACTAATTGTCAAGATAAGTCGAATGATTAAATAAAATTTGTTAATTAACTTCTTTTTTTTTAATTTGTCAAAATAGACATATGGTTCCCAATAGAAACGTGCTGGGCGTCATCGGAATCCACTAAATTAATCATGTTTAGAAACACTTTGAGCCCGTGGGAAGAGTAGTAGTGCGCCGAAGGAACCTTGTCTATTCTTACAAATTAAAAAGGTAATTAGCAAATTTTACTTTATTATCCCATTGATCGTTACGATTAGCCCCTTATACTACGTCCCCCTGGCCGTTTAACTCGCCTGCACAAACCGCATAAATGTAGGCTTCACGACGTTTTTTGTTGTTTTTTTTTGTTTTTTTTTTACAAATCTGTTAAGCTTAAAAAAAACTATAACACAAACTGAAAAAAGGATATTACTAATTGTGGATCATTGAAATGTCGTCTCTTCTTTTCCTTATCGGTTCGTGGCAGTTCATCGACACGCTGATCAGCGACAACGCCCTCCCGGCACAGAGGAGGACACACACGAGGATCCTGCTCAAGTCCCCCAACTATGTCACCAAGGCTTTGCTTGATTTTATAGCGAGCAATCCCTTGTGAGTGCAAGACTCGACCGTGTACTTGAACAAAATAGACCGTCAACGAGAGTATTTAAAAGAAAAAAAAAGTCTCCCCAGCTCGTGGCTTTTCATTACATATATTGAAGATCAACATCATCATCATCACTAATTGTAAATGATGGTGATGATGATGACCTAAACAGTGTGTGGAAAACCATTCTGATCTTGGGAGATGCTTTCCCCGAAAAACTCTCGTCGGCATTCTATTTTGTGAGAGTATGCGGAATATCGGTTACCATTTCCGTACATATTGTACGCTATTTCATCTGATATTGAATTAATCCCTGAGAAACCCTCACAAGCGATGAAGTTACATGAACCCATTCCATCTTCTCGACCTCATTCTCGCAGAAGGGGCTCGGACCGGTATGATTACGTTGTGCCGCTAGATGTCAAGTAGCATGACAAGAGAATTGTGTTGTTAGATTAATTCTAGGAACTTATGGACTCATAACTAGCACAACCGAACTTACGTCGCCATTGCGCTAGAAATCCTCTAGCCAGATATAGCGTTGCTTGCGTCTCAAACGTTTCCATAACAGTTTACGCAACAATAGGGTCTATTCACTTGCTGAGTCATCACCCACAAACATGGCCGCCGCGCGATAAAGCGGAACCTTTATTCGTGAGCTTGGTGAAAAATAAAAGAAGGCAAAGCAAACTCGCCTATCGGCAAACCGCTATGGCCTTCGGCGGCCATGCTTGTGTGTAGTGACTCGACATTAAAAGGCGGTCTGACGTCATGTGAATAGACTCTATACTGGTATTTGTTTTTTGTAATTTCAGATACAGGTATATATTAGAGCTTGATCAAGTATGTGTGTAGTGACTTCGCCATAAAGGCGGTCTGACGTCATGTGAATAGACTCTATACTGGTATTTGTTTTTTGTAATTTCAGATACAGGTATATATTAGAGCTTGATCAAGTATCGCATCGCGAGTTTTGCTTTTAATCTTGCGCATTTCAAGGCAGAACTGAGGCTCTTAAATGTTACCTTTAAAAAAAAAAAAAAATTAGGTGTATGCTTAAAGCCGTGGTCACACTGCTACTAACTACTTCATGCAAAAGACAGCCTGCAGGAACTCTCTGAGGAGGGTTTCTTTCTCGCCTGACGGGCCCGTCGCACTGGTCCCACAAAAACTGTCCAGAGACTAATGTAAGCATCTTCGAAGCTTACATTAATGTCTGAAGCAAACGCGATTCCCATGTGCTTGAGTCGTGTCCGCAGATCCTTCTGTCGTCTTGCTTGCATCGAACACTGTCTTTTGTACGATCTACGAGCAGCGTGACAACGGGTTCAGCTTTCTTCAGCCCTGTACAGTCTCCAAGTTTGAATTGTTCCGTCAGACATTCCGGTGGTGCGCAGTGAGAACCACGGGGCCACAAGGTCCGTTCGGAAGACTCTTTTAACTCTGTGGCTTAGACAACTTTTTTTTTTTTTTTTTTAAAGCGAAACATGGTTTTATTTATTTACAAAAATCCCGAGCTTCTGTCCGCTCGTCCATCAGTCCGTGCATTTCGGGCTAAATTTAGCTGTTGAATTCACGTCACGTGGCCTAAACATCGATTCAGTTTCCCCGCCAAATTTAGCGGGAAAATTGATTTCACGCGACGAGGCCTACAGACCGGTGCAGATTCCCTGCTAAACATTGCGGGAAAATCGATGTGGTGTGACCTCACGTCAGAAAAGCTATACAACAATTGAGTTTCCTCCTAAATTTAGCGGGAAATTAGCTTTACGTGCCACACCAAGTCCGTTTTCCCGCTATATTTAGCGGGGAATTTATTTAGAAAAATATAGGGTTTTTTCGCTCCACAAAACGACTGTTGAATGTCATCTAAATAAATTTAAACGAACGCCCCTTTAATACGGAATTTCGCGCGCTAGAGGACTTCGAGGATAATTGCCGCCGTCAATTTTAAGCGCCACAAAATTACCTGGCTGAAAACAAAACCGCCTCGCCCAGGTACGCGGCGATGAATTACATCGGATTCCGACTGCTGGTGGAGCTGTCGGTGTACCTCCCGGAAGACGTGGACTCGCTGAGAGCCGTCTGGTACACCCAGATCGTGGACATGTACCGGCCCAGCGTGGACCGCTGGCGCACCTGCATGCATAGCATCGACCGCGCCATCCCGCTCTATCTCCTCTACGTCTATTCGCACTACCTGAACGAGTCTAACTTCCAGGAGGTCGTCGTGAGTAGCGGCCATTCTTTTCCAGAGCGGGCGTATACGAGAAACTTCGTGACTTGCGAAACGGGCGGTCGCTAGCGAATGACTTAGGTACGACACCGTCTCGTGTCCGACCGCTGCCGACGCTATGCGGGGCGCAAGTTCGTCCGCCTATTTTTGCGGGGATTGTGGTGACGTCAGAAAGACGCCGAGCTCTGATTGGCTCTGATGGAAGGATAGCGGGTAGACCTCGAGGCAGCGTGCTTTGAGGTCTACCCACCAGCCTTCAGTCGGGGCCAATCAGAGCTCGGCGTTCTGAAGTCACCACAACCCTCGCAAAACTAAGCAGACGAACTTGCGCCCGCATACGATGCGGTGCAGCCAATCAAGAAGCGCCACAAGGTGTATCGTGACGGCGATCGTCGTCTTTGTGCCTTTTCTCTCAGTGACCATTATACCCATCGCGGCCAGTGAATCACCCAACAATCCTGTGCGTAGAGAAATATGGTTTATGCGGAGATTGCAAATGGACACACGAGGAGCGCCGTGATGATGTTATTTTGGAGCTGCTTGATTCACTCCCTTAGATCGCGTACCTTCGGGTGCGGTCAGACTCGATGTGAAACTGAGCATAATAGTAGAACAGTGCAGAAAGCGCAACGTCACGGCGTTGTTCGACTTTCGTCGCATGTGTCGTCGCTGGCCTATCAAATAGACGCAAAGTGAGCCGTGACCTTGGGCTTCTAGTCGGGGAGGAGGGGTCTACCTGTTTGTATATTCCCCTACGTTTGACCGGGCTCTGAGTTTGGGAGGAAACGAAGAATAGAGAACGAGGTAGAAGGGCTGGATTTTCTACGTCATCTATCGAAGGCCTTCGCGGAGCACATATTGACGCAAGAGTGTTGCGTATGCGGTCGGCTGGGACCCCCGCTAAATAACTACTGACACGAGTCTCGGACCTACACTAGCTTCGTTCGATTTCATCCGTAGGATCATGATACATATCTTTTAGTAAGGCAGGGTTTATAGACATGAAGTGGCCCATGCTGCTGCTTTTGTGTTCCCTCTTTCGAAGGCTCGCGCATGTTCTTGATCCCAGGCAAGAATGTCAACGGACAAAATAGGCCGGGTGTTCGCGGAGAACGTCAAGCATGCCCACTGGATGGACAACTTCACCAAATACATCGCCGAAAAAAAGGTTGAGGAGTCCTCCGTCCTCTCTTTTGTTCACGCGGGACGTTAACGTTGCGCCCCGTTCCACCTCCAGATTGCGTCACAGAAGATACTCAGCTTCTATCCTGTCTGGGTGACCATCAAGCAAAAGTTTATTGAACATATTAACAAGGTATGAAAATCTCGTTTGCGGTTGCATAATGCAAACTTAAAAAAAAAAAAAACTTTAATAAAATCAGAAGTTTTGTAGGAACAAAAACATGCACCAGAACATCGATTTCGTTTTGCGTATAAAGTGATATAATAAAATAGTAATTGATGTCATTTTATTAAAAAGATGTCTGAAGGTGCACAAAAACGTTTTTGACTTTGTCGTCTTCTCCATGGCACTAACTTGATCTACGTCATCACCGAGTCTATAAAAACCACGAAGTAACCGCACGCGAATCCTGCTGCTATATAAAATTAGCCATTAAATGCTAATCGAATGCAGTGCAAGTATGACAAGATGCTGGGAAGGGAAGGATTTGTATCAGACTTGGCAATAATCGTTTCCTTCTCGCGCGGTAGCAGGTCACCCGAGTTAATGCTAGACAAGGACAGCAATAGACAAGAGAGAGCGTTAATTTAATGCGACCAATTTTATTTTTGACAGGAGTCAGTCAGAAGTCGTCCTTTAACACCCTTGTTACACGGGCATGCTTAACTGCAGTTACGCTAAGCTACAGTTACCACACTATACTATTGCACAGCGTTATACTGCTATACATCCAAATGCTATGGGCGCACGTGGGCTCTCACATCTTCAGCGCCCATCAAGGCTGTGCGCGCCCACTCTTCATTCCTTGCGGTGAAGCGTAAGTGTCCTTGTGGTGAAGCGTAAGTGCAGTTAAGGGTAACATAATTGCAGTTAAGGTTTTCCGTGAAACAAGGGAACGACTTTAGTTCTCTAGTGGAGAAGGGGGTACGCCTTTACGCAGAAGTGGTAAGCCATGTGATCATTTTAAGTGTTTTCATGGAGGAAGCAGGCAGCTCGTGCTAGCAATTCGTTTCTTTTTTTAATATAAAGAACTGGGTTCGTCAGCGCGGTAAAGAAAAAGGAGGGGGGAATTATCACTGTTTGGTTACTTTTTTAGAAGAAAATACACTTGGGAAACCTGTCACACGCCGCATTGTGTTGAGCGGTCGCAGTTCAAGATATTTATCGTCTTTTGTTATTGAGAAAAAAGTCACACATTTCTCATTTGCATAATTTTGGTTGTTTAGGAACCAAAATATAGTTGACTAAGTGAACGTGTCGTACCTCCTCTCGAAATGTGCACGAGAAGTTTAGTGCAAATGGAGTCAATGTGAACAAACTGTAAGAGCGCAAACGATCTGGTCTTTGTTAAACTTTTGACTGAAAACCCCGAGACTGGGACGAGAAGGGACGGACAGACACGAAGTCTCAAACTCTTGAGACTGTCTGTTTGCCCGTCCCTTCTCGTCCCAGTCGCGGGGTTTTCAGTCAAGGGAGTCAATGTCATGGCCACCTTTGACGTCAGTCTGGACGGGCTTGAAATATCGTTGTTTAGAAATGTTCAAGTGCTTAGTGTGGCTCTAGTCCTCGTGAGTGAACGATAGATTTCCTTATTAATACAAAACACGGGATTTCAGATAGTACTATATCAAACCACGATAACGGGACCGGAATTACGTAGGCCGAAATTGAATTGCAGCGCTCTTGCCTCTATGCGGAGCTCAAGTTCGCCTGCTTCTTTTGCACCCGTTGTGGTGAAGTCAAAAACGACGCCGAGCTCTAAATGGCTTTGATTGAAGGATAATGGGTATACCTCAAAGCAGCTTGCCTCGAGGTCTACCCATAGCCTAGTAATTTAGACGACGGCTTTTCACCTGTGTAAAAAGAAAACAGTAACGGCCCGTTCGCGCACTTGCGTCTGCTTACGATCGAGAGTTCTTGTGATTCCGACGAGAGAACACACCACTGGCACCCTGGCGCCATTCATGAGGTGAAGCAAACTACATATCACTAGAGCGAAGGTTCTTTTTTTTTCAGTATTTGTGAGATCAGATGCACGTGCTGTATGTGAGTGATGGTCGTTTATAATTTTGCCAAAAGTGTTGCTCGAGCAAAAACAAAAAAAAAAATAGTAATAACGAATGATGCGCGAACAAAAAATTATAAATATACGGAAATGGTAAGTGTTCAACCGCTACCCAATAGATAAGGCCAGCGTGTTCGCTTGTCGTAAGACATCTCAAGTGGTCGCAGCTTTCTGCGTGGAATACACATGCTCTGGGCAGGGCAAGAAAAAGAAAGACGGGCCCCCGCAGTACAGGGATTGACAGGGACAAGTAGCGAAGCACCTCTATTTTGACATTCTATTTTTTTTTTTTTAATATTCATTAATTACCCTTAGAGCTTCGACTTTAAAAATGATCATGTTCTGTCGGCAAGAATTTGAGCTACCTCAATGATGAAGACAGACCAAAAAGAGGAACTTCCACGAGGGGTGCCGCACTCCCAGCCAGTTAGTGACGTAGCGAGTGTAAGGGACCGGTCCACCTGCTATTGAAGTTAAAGCAGGTAGGCAGGCGAGCTGGTTAAGGATAGACAAGGTAACCCAGGAGCGAGGGCTCGGAGTTTCGAGTCTGTCCGTTTTTTTGTGTCCCCTCGCTCTAAGGTTTCCATGTCTATGGCATGTCGACCTGCTATGTCTGACGGATGAGGCAGTCAAACAGAAGATATTGTTTACCCGGTAATCATGCGAGAATGGAAACAGCAAGCGTACGTGGGTTGTTCAAAATGGCGGGGTGCAGTCAACGCCGCTTAGAAAAATCGAGGCCTGCAAACGTACTTCTCTTCCTCCGTGGAACATCATCACAGTTGGATGGCGCCAATTCGGCGATTGGACCCGAGACCGATGCTTAGCACCCTTCGACGCTTTGATTGGACACGGGGCCCTGCCGAACGCTGACGCGGCGCTCGCGGCCAATCCGTGCCTTCGCTCTATCTCACTGTGATGACGTCGAAATTCTTGTGCCAGGGCCTTGGCTATAGATGGCGTCGGTATAGCAGTCGCGCTCTACAAACACACTTTGTTTTCCTCTGAAAAAAAAAAAAATCACTACGCGACAGCCCCATCCCTGGTGTAACTTTCTCCACTCCGAATAGTTACACTGCCCAGGTAGCTCAGTTTATTGCCGACTGTACCAATTCCGAGAACTGCATCATATCAACGACCCTGGTTTTTATACAGTGTAGCGCGTGTCATATAGAAAAGATAGGAAGTTCCGAAAATATTATCCTTAATTCTCGCTCCAGCTTCCAGCTGATGATAAACGAGACGTCCTCCTGAGCTACGCCAAGAGCGTGCAGCACCTGCGAGACGACAGCTTCAACGCCTACAAACAGCAGACGGCCAGGCTCAAACAGTGCGTGGAGTCTGAACACTTCCTTCGCTATACGGACTGTCTATGTGTCGTGGTTTGAACCGATGTCGCGACGAGCACAATACCGAGTTCTTCGAAACCGAAGGTTGCGAATCCATCTCTTATACCCCGTTTCACCTCGAGTCCCACCGCAGCCAATGCTACCGTCCGACGGATCAAGCAGCGCCCAATGTGTTTCGTCGCGGCGTTCATCATATTTGTTTGTTTCGCTGTCATCGGCTATACAGCAGACACGCACAGCGAATGCGCCACAATCCTGCGTTTTTTTTTTTTTCCTGCGAGTGATTGGTTAAGCCGGTGAATGTGCTCTCGGTGTGTGAGTGAGCGTGTGTCTTTTCTCACTGGTCCTCGTCTCTTTAGCACTTTTAGTCGTCACAATGTACCAGAGACTAGCCCAAGTGAAAGAGAGCAAACCCTCTTATGGGAACTTATGAGAACTTTTGAGAGAACGAGCGCCGTGTCGTGCACGTTTGACGCTCCTTGACTGACTTATTCGGCTTGATTTATATTGTCGGCTGTAGTCCGACTTCAAGTAAAACGGAGTATGGGAAGAAGAGAACGCCATCAAAATGTGATGATCAGTTCGCATTCGGAAGCAAGCAGGTCCGTGGTTCGATACCAGGACCAGGTGGATCTTTTAGCTCGCGCACCAGTTACCTAGCTGTGTTTAAAGTTTTGTGTTTGTCCTTTGTCCCCCTTGTTCCCCTTCTCCGGGGATTATTTTCGTCATTCTTTTCCAGCTCGCTTGCACATTTGCGTTTAATTGTATTATCATCATAACCTTAAAAATGAAAGCCGTTCACCCTTGCTGGTGTTAGACAGCTGGCTGCTGATATAACCCGTTTTCTATACTAACGTCTAACTCCTGGTTAGCTCAGTTGGTAGAGCGCTCCGCTGGAAATGAAGAGGTCCCTGGTTCGATACTAGGGCCATGCGGATTTTTTCGGTCGCGCACCAGTCACCTAGCTGTGTTTGGAGTGTTGTGTTTGTCCTTCATCCCCCTTGATCCCCCTTGATCCCCTTCTCCAGAGACTATTTTCGTCGTTGTTCATCTTATTTCTTAAACCTGGACTTTGCCAAAAAGCGAGGCATTGTTTTTTGTTTTTCCTTTATTGTAGTAGCTTTGTGCGCAACATGTTCGGTGCCCTATTTGGTGGGTTCAACTTTGGTCTGCAACCAGCCACCGGTGTGATCTTGCATTGGGGGTTGATAGCGGACGATTCTTCGCCAGCCGCGGACGAGAGAGGAACATTTCTTTATTTATTTAATAAAACAAATAAATAAACAAACAAATAAATGTTCAACCCCACCCCGTTGTCATGAGATTATCGTACGCAACGATCTGCGCCACACCGAAGAGAGCTTTTGCGGAGATCGTGGTGGTTTTGAACGCGTAATTTGTCGCAATGAGTGGCAAATGTGGACATGCATATCTCGGAACACAGCCTGGAGACGGGAATGTTTCAAATGCGTCTTGGAATGCGGTTGCCTTGAGATTTTTGTTATTAACACGTACCCTGATTACAGTAATGAGAAAGCGTATTCGAGACCTTTGGTTGATTATACAATAGATAGCAGCAAATATTCTTGCACTTAGTGTCAGCCCGGGAGGATGACGTAAATAGGTTGAAAAAAAAACAATTCGCGTAAATTCTGTAGATTTTTGTTTTCTGTGTGTAACCCTTAAGTTTGAATTCTTTGCATATCCAATCTTCACAGTAAACAGAATTGAAGTGATAATCTTTCGCAGCCGGTCTTGACAAAGTGATAGTGCGGCTGAAGTTTACAAGGTCATGAAACCCTCCAAACTAGGCGCTCAGAAAAAAAAAATTAAACCCACTCAGCAATAAAAAAATGCACATCTGACAATTAAATTTACGTTTGATTCCCATGACAAAATACGCAATTAGTTACCAAGATAGAGTTGATAGTGCCAACCTCAAAGCTTTCATTGGAAACTTGAAAGTTGCGCTCTTGAGTTATTTTGTTGCATAGGTGTTCTCGGTTATATAAATTGTTTAATTTTAATCGAAACAAATTTTTGTAAAAAAAAAGGATGATAATTAGACGAAAACTGTGTGTATTTATTGGGCTTGGCGGACTTTAGATGACGGGAGAATCGTCACGATCAGTTGGCTAATTGATTAATACCTGTTCACTACGTTTTGAAGTTTGGTTTTAGAGGGGTCATGTTGGAATAGCAGTATTGAAGGTAATTACTGCTAGAGGTCAGTCAAATTTCAAGAATTTGAGAAAAGCATATATATATATATATATATATATATATATATATATATATATATATATATATATATATATATATATATATATATATATATATATATATATATATATATATATATATATATATATCATTAAATTTTTGCTTTCTTTTTTCTTTCTATTTAATAATTGCCCTTGAAAAGAGGGTTGTCAGCCTTGCTCTAAATGACGCTTGGAAGAGTGACGCAGTCATCTCAATCGTGTCGTCACTACCTCGACAGCGTGTCTTTTGGTGAATTCGGGTGGTCGCCTCTCTCCTCTGACCTCGATTCAGAAGAGCGCCCCCTTCACGCCGCCAGAGCTACTTGGGATCCTTTTCAGCCGATCACAACTGCTGGCATCAGAGCGCTCCGAGATTGTCAGATCAATCACGGAATTAGAAGTTCTTGACATTGGTAATGCATTAAAAACAGCACGATCTTACAGCGTACGGTGGACGATTGAGAAAAATTTATGCTCGCAACGTGATGAAATAACGGTTGTGACGTAAATTGTTTTACGCAGCGACATGTAAAAAAAAGTAGTATGCGAACTGATTTTCGCAGAACGGGAAGAAAGCCAATGCTTGGAAAAAGAACTCATCGTGTTCTCGACGGTGAACGCGCTGCGATAGCGGTCATGCGTACGACAGAGCAGGCAAATATAAAATGGTTAATAAACCGCATTTTTCTCACGGCGAAATATCGTGCAAGCAGGATATGGCACATATCGCCATGTGACACAAATCACAGTGCATTATATTCGGCTCTCCCTTTATTTTACAACACAAACGTTTAAACGCACCTTTACCAAACCTTAAAATTTCTTCAAGCGGCCACAAAGCCCGGTAAAACAGCGGCGAGGTCTCTTGATCTGTTTCTTCGTCGGTTAGGCTTAGTGGATTCACCACCGTGAGATGAACGATCTCGTGAAAGCACTGGGAATACTTCACACGTCGAGGTTTCCTGTTTCGGTCGCAAACGAATGTCGTTCCGTCCGTTGTAATCCTCCCACCGTCGAATGCACAAGCACTTTGTAGAACCACATATCAATCGCTGTCATGCCGTACCCCGCACACCACCACAGACCACTGAACAAAACCACGTGATCCCCGTCCAAGTACCACGTGACGCCTGCGCCGCTCCGCACTCCGACGGCTACAGACGGAGTGCCAGGGAGTGCTCTGAGAGTGAGAGGCGCCCTCGGAATGAACCAGCCGATCAGGCGACAGCGCTCTCTTTCAACCACCCGATCTCGCGCGCTCTGGAAAGAGCGCTCGAGAGCGCGCAGAAAGAACCACGCGAATTCGCTGATTGGCGCGCCGAGAACATTCTGACAACGTGACTGAATCCACTACGTTACTCTTGTATACACCCTTTCTACGTGGGCGCCGCCATCTTCCATTCTGGAACTTCCGGTATGCGTGAAAACATCACTTTCTTCTCGCCTCGTCAGTAGAACGTGTTAACATTTTAATTGCAACCGTCAGTCGTTCTTGTTTTGACCCTTCTACACTTTTTTACTTGTTCGGGGTTGTAATCTCTTGCTTTTTTTTCGGAACGCATACCGGATATGGGGACAACGTGGCTGGGTGCGAGGCTAAACGAAAAAGGTGTATACGCGACATTGTGGTCGGGGCTTTCGGCGCTCTTTTTGCGTGCAATTTTTAATCTGGCGAAAACATGCAAAAATTGTTTTCATATTATTTAAAAAAGACTAGCTTTCCCAAATTTTGGTAAATTGATCAGGCCTTCAAATAATGGCCGTCAATACTACCGTTTCAACATGACCCCTCTAACTAATAATAAAAGCGTTAATTCACATATTTTAGTTAATTAACCAACTTACCATGATGAAAATACACTGATCTAATGTCCGCCGAGCCTGGCAAATACATGGTGAAACCGGCCCTAGTCTAAGTCTTCCTCTTCGTTTTGTTTTGTTTTTTCTTGTGTTTTTTACCGGTTCGAAATAAAATTAAACACCCTGTATAGTTTTGTGCCTTATTATGTTGCTCTTTGCGTTTTATCTGTGCTTTTATCATTTATGCGTATGTAGTGTTCACTCTTGTTTTTACACAAATGAGTCTGGATTAGTAATGTATAAATAGATGAAACTAGCGCATCTTTGTTTTTAGAGTTACGTTACACAAGTGGTTCTTATTTTTCAGCTGGCCGGGCAGTGTCTTCGACACGGATGCAACCTACGATATTGCTAGGCAAACAGTGTGTAAGTGACCACTTTGGCGTAACTTACTCTTGGTTATATTGCGAGACTCGCATTTCTTTTATGAAGGTGTAACACTACATTGAAAATATTCCTACGCCACGACTTATTCCCCATGTTTAAACATACACCTCCGTTAAAACCCAAAATAGATAAATGAATTAAATATTATATTAACATCAATAAAATGCGACAAGCAACCAATTAAGCGCCATCAACTTCTTGTTGTAATGTGTCATTGGCTGTATAATATTCAGTACATCTTGAGTGTATGAAGGCGATGTTTTTTTGTTGTTTTTTTTTATCTCACGTTCACTAATGAAATGTTGGAAATACTGACAGGGCAACTGACCTTCTCATGGTTACCTTAGAAATAGGAAGATTTGGAAAATTGTTTTTGCACATCCGATACGGTATACGATGGGCCCTCCGGTACGCACTGCGCATGCGCTATTCCAGAAGACTCTCATATCCGCAGTTCGTATACCGGAAGGCCTATCGTACCGTATCGGATGCGCAAAAACGGTTCTCTAAAACTCCCTAATGTCTGTGAATTCGAGTAACGGTTCTGCGATGCGGAAATGCCTGACACTAGGGAGTTTTCCAGACCGTTCCGGTAACTCCGATCGCGTCAGCCGATACTCTGCCGTCACTTTTGCCCGTTCACCGTATCGGTATCGCTATCGGAGTTGTCGAAACGGTCTGCTAAAACTATTTGCTGTCGTGCGTTTCGGGTTTTTCGTCGCAGTTTGGGTGAAACTGGAACGTCGACTCTGAGTGGCAGGCATTGTCATATGGACATAAAGGTGGGAGTGTCGAACACTGCGTGTGTAAGAACGGGCGAATGCACTTGTTTCTAGGCATTAGTGGCGGCAAAACTATTTTTGTTTCTTCAATTCTGTTGAGTTTCGGGGATAATTATCGCTTCTTTCTAGCCTAAGTTTCGGCTTGCTTTTCGCGCAATTGATTTTTGGTACTTTGCAAGATAATAATGTACAGACGAGTTACTACGTTTGCGTTTCTACGTACGAAGTACAAAATCATTGCGCGTCGGTTTTTGCTTTCTCCTTTGTGACCTGCAGCAGTTAGCTGTTCGTCTGTTGTTGGGTAAAAGGAGGCTCACAAACGCTGTGTGTTTGTGTCTGTGTGTTTGTGCGATGCAATCGTGCCGGACAAAAAGAAAAACAAATCCAATCTTCTGAAGTTCGAAACAATCGCAGTTATTTTCCCATTTGTATCAACCTGTTTGATGCTTTGTTTCTGGCAGATATTCCAATGGGACTGTTCAATACGTCTGTTCCTACCAACAGTTCTGTCTTGTGAGTACTCCCCGTGTAATATCTGTGCCTTTTTTACGCTAAATAAACAAATAGGGCGTAACTTGGAGTACAAAAAAGGGAACGAGGAATGGGACTCATTTTATTGTCTCGTAAACTTATTGGCCCCCCCTTACCCCCCCCCCCCCCCCCCCCCCGCAAATCGATTACTTCCGAGAAGGTTAAAAGGTAATTTCGATATGCGTTAGCAATTTTAGCATTTATGTTAAGCTGGGAAATGTGCTACAGCGAAAAGATTTTATTTTAGATGTTCGCGTACCACTGTCGTTTATATCTGTACAGGAGTTGTAGTTGCGAAGAGCAGATCAACTTGTAGTCTCGACATATGATCCTTGTTTGTTTTTTTGTTGTTGTTTTTCTTTTCTTTTTCAACTGCGCACATTATTTGTAAAAGCATCAACTCCATGCTTTCAGTTGCGATGAAAACAGCTATAGGTTCTAGCTTTAGCGCGGGCCCTTTTATCTACGTGGTATTGCCTCAGCGCGCCGTAACTGAAATTCGCGTTCTTCGGACCCGCTACGGACCTTCCGAAATCTGTAGCCATACGGCGAAGTTCGTCTGATCGGATGATCGTGAGCATGCGCGCCGGCACAGCGGGGTGCCGAGTGCAACCAACACTTCCTATACGGGCAGAAACTGGAGGGAGCGGACTGAGATGACTGCGCCAGGGAACGTAAGAACACCCAGCCCTGATTGGAATGATTTCCGGGTAGTCACAAAGGCAGCTGTCTTCGTCTCTGCTCTCCATTGGAACGCATTCAAAAACCGAACGCCTGCGTCCGGCGTTCGGTGTTCAGTGTTTGCTTTCGAACAGTGACTATAGGACAAAGGCAGCAAGGTCTGCGTCAATTTACTAGGGCTGGGCACCCGCTCAGTTAACCTACCGATTAATCGTATAATGCTTTAATCGCGATCAATTGTTTGGACCGGATAATCGGTTAAATTTTGACGAACAAAAAAAACTTTCAGCCTTCTCACTCTGGTGAAGAAGGAAGAGCGGCGGAGCTGTAGCTTCTGTTCTCGACGGTGCCTTTCCAGGCGAGCGATCTGCTCTTCTTTTGCAAGGGAATCTGAAGCGCTCGACGCAGTGGAACTTTAGGCGATAGCAGTCTGGCGGCGGTTGCGGAACCATTCGCGCTGCTGCGCACATCGCCGCTCGTTCCGTTCCCGCTCTTCTTCCTCCGAAGAAATGTTGCCGCCATCTATGAGCGACGGCAACAACCAGTTCTCTGGTTGCCGAGGCTGGAAAGGTTTCCGCGATCTATGAGCGACGGCGGCAAGCACACAACCGGCAAACACAACACTCTGGACAGCTACCGCCATCTATGAGCGACGGCGGCAACCAGAGTGTTGTGTCGACATTTGTTTGGTACCGGACACGATCCTGGGAAAACTGGCCCTAAACAGATCCGCTGTAAAAAAATGCACATTGAACGCTTCCACTACGCAGACATGGACGAGCACACCTGTATAAAGGAAACTTTGAGGTGAAACTTTGGCCTGAAGTAAACTGTAGGGGCGAGATTTGTAACTCCAAAGAACTGGAGAAGCCTATACGTAGAATTCCGCGTTTTCGGTTTTTATTTTTTCCAAATTCTTCGTACTTTTTTCGGTGTTTATTTTAGAATTCAGTTTTCGGGGTTTTTTTGTGTATATTTATTCCCAAAAAAGTTTATCGGTTTTTTTCGGTGTATATGAAAGAAACACCATCGGACACCGGATCAGATTATCCTTGTAGCTGTGATATTTGTGATCACTCAAAGAATAAGAGCACATATACATGGGTGGTCTTCGCTACAACTTCCGTCAGGACACGCCTCAAAATCGCGGAATTCGCGGGCATAATCTTCGGCGCGCTTCTTTTTCCTTCCTATTCTGACGACGTGTATACGTCGTCCTATTCTGACGACGTATATCCTATTCTGACGACATAAATACAATAATTTTTTTTTGTCATTCCGTTGGTTTTTGTACGGTCAGTACACAAACCAACGGAATGACAAAAACAAATTATTGTATTTATGTTTTCAATTACGGGGAAGTTAGAGAGAGGGTGTAAGAAAGGCATTAACGGTTTTCCGTCGATGTCCTCTGAAGTGCAGGAAGCGAAAAACCTTATACTAGCCCACATCCAAACTTTTTCTTTAGGACCGGGAACTTGACACACTAAGCCCGATGACAGAAAGTACAGAGATGTCCCGAGGAAGGCCAATCTAAGACCTCTTTCGTTGCATGTTCACGAAGACGTCACACAATGTCGAACCTTGCAAAGCCCTCTCTCTCTCTCCACCCCCCCCCCCCTTCCCCCACCCACCTCGACGCGGCCCTAAAAAACTGACCTTTTTCGGTTAAAACCGAATTTTAGAAAACGAATTAGACGTAGTTTTATCGGTTTTTATCGGTTTAAACCGAAAACGCTGAATCTACAAACTGACCTTTTTCGGTATAGACCGAATATCCGAAAATGGATTCGGCGTACTTTTATCGGTTTTTATCGGATTAAACCGAAAACTCCGAACCGTACTTATACGTGTCCCAGCCACTGCAACCTCGTGCGAGTGCCCGTTTAGCGCAGCAGAGACTGTCGTAAACAATCGAGGGAGCTCGCTATTGCCGGAGAATATCGACGAAACTCTTTGCTTCTGCGGCTGAGGTAATAATTTGTGAGGGTGGTTGTCTATTGACTGTTCTCAACTACGCTTCGAGCTTGATTGAAAATTCGCAGTTGTACATTCCGCCTTTTTGTTACATATCTAGCAGAGGTAAAACGTGTAATTCTGACATTCTTTAAATTATCAAGCATGGAAATAAACGAAACCGATTAATCGATTCGTTAATAGATTTAAGGCTGGCGATTAATTGGGTTAAAACTTCTAATCGAGGCCCAGCCCTACGAGCATTTACTAATCATTCCAACCAGAGCTCAGTGTTCTGACGTACCTGCGCACTCTTCGTATCTTCTTTCTCTCAGGTTCTGGCCGTATAGTCATCGACAAGATAAGAGCGTCAGTGCGTTTCTTTGAAGGCTCCGATCGATGCGTGGATGGATTTTAATGGCTATACCCTTTGTAACGGGCAGTAGCTTGCGCCACCTAGCCTAAGTCCGGCCTCCAGCGCGCGCTCGTTGCCTTTTGCCGTCCCATAGCGTCGCATGCAAGCTCGAGGCTCACAACACGCCGCAGCGTTATCGAAGGTAGAAAGAAATAGAATGACATATTGCCTTTAATCCACAGAAATTTGTACCGTCAATAGCTCGGTTGGTAGAGCACTAGACTGTTGAAAAACGACTGAACTCATTCAGACGGCGCTGGTTCGAACCCGCCTCCAAGGGAGGTGGTATTTTTCTTTCCCAATAAGCTCGGTGATGGCGGCAACGACTGGAAACAATCGTGTGATTCATAATGCCCAGGGAGTTTTCGCGAAGGAGGACCATGTAGCTTCCCTGTGAGAATCCCACTGACGCATATCGCTGTAAGAGGAACTTGTCGAGTTTATGCGGGCAGAAACTGGGGGAGAGGAAGAGACGAGAGCACGCGGGGACGCCAGGACGCCGAGCTCTGGTTGGACTGATTAGTGGATAGACTCAAAGTTAGCTGCCTTTGTCTACATTGCACTCGTCGAACCATAGCCTCCTATATACGGACAAAGCCTGGCAGATCGCCACAAGAAGCGGTCGCCGAAATGGAAAAGGCGGAGCGACAGACAGCGAATGAGAGGAGAGCCACGTGACTGCCGCCCCGCTGCGGCGAGACGCCCCAACACACTTCTCATGAGTGAACGAGTGTGTTTCGGGTCCTAGCCGCTGCAAAAGCGGTGCGCTGACGTCCAGGATCCCCGAGTTTTCTCACCGTGTTTTTTTTTTTTTTTTTTTTAATGAAGGTCGCTACTGGCAACAATGAATAAGTGACGACCGGGGAATGCAGGGGTTCGCTCTTTGGGCTGTAGACTTTGTTCCTTTGTTCATACAGATTACCAGCAGTTTCATGGTGTCAAATGAATAATGTGTAAGCTCGCTCTAGCACCCCCGCACCAGCACGAAACAAATGGTCGGCATATTCCATTTTTAGACTGCCCGCTGCTCTACCTGCAAGCCTGCCATCCACTGACGTCAAAGCATTGAAAACCCCGGATAAATTTGAGTGTTGGTTTTGGCATCATTGTCACTTGTGGACTTCACAACAACTACTCTCAATTGCGCGATACTAAATAGCATACCGCGAAAGTTAAGGACCGTTGATTTCAAAAATATACTTTGTTAGGATAGCTCAGAAAATCGCCAGAGTTAAGGCGTTTTTTCCAGGGGACTTCGTTATTCGCCGCACGTGATCCATATATTGCAGAAATGGCATAACGGCTCTTGGCTTTGCAGCGTGATCCACTCTGCGCGCTACGGTGTCCGCCAGGCTAAAGCGATGACCAGGATGCTTTACGAGAAAAGTAAGCTCTAGAAGTAAACATACACTCATCTAATGCATACAAGTGACGTGTTTACGCAGCAGGTGTACGCGTTACTGAGAGTTCACAAGACACCATTACTCATTGCATATTGGAATCTCAACTTGCGCGTTACTCGCTGCCGAGTTCCAAACGTTCTGATCCATCCATTTACATTTATTCCTGAAAAGGCGCTCCCTAAGTCACCCAACAAGCCTTGGAGGAAGCTTTATTTACGAAATGATAGCTAGAGAACTTATGTTTTGACTCGTGAACTAAAGGCGGAAAGAATATAATACTACGGTTACCGTCAAAATCATAGGTGAAGGGATATGGGCTCCGGTAAATTCAAAGCTACGTTATTACTTTGCAAAGGAAAAACTACAAACAGCATGGGAAGTTTAAGACAGAAAACTAGCATTTCTCCAAGAGGCAGTTTTTACCGCGAAGCGTATGCTGCCAGTGTGATGGGAAGTTCCGCAGGTAAACTTGGAGCAATCCAAAAGGGCTCCATGCTCGCGCTTTTAGAGCGGTAAATCCTAGCGCGCGTTTGCATGCACAAACATATCCCGACCAAAATCGCCCCAAAGCCACTCCAAGCCCGCCAAAGGTATTCCTCGTAGCACATTCACTGATCTACCCTTTTGAGGTTTTGCAACCAGCTTTTCCAACCTTCCCCCCTTTTTGTTTTAGCCTGAAGAAACAAATGGAGTACAATGATCTAATCAGCTGTTTAAACGGGTAGATTAAGATAAACTTAAATATACTTAGTGTGCCGTGATTATGATGCAATTAAAGGCAAAGGTGCAAGCGAGTTGGACAAGAATGACGAATTTTCGTCATTGGTGTGCCAATTCACACTTTTACATAAATCAAAACCTCTTGACGTCTGTTTTTTGTTTTTTTTAATTCTTCCCAGACTACTTCTACGACACCGGCAAGACGTTTCCTGAAATGGTGTGGAGCGACACAACCGCCGAGAAGTTCGAACGAGACGTGAAGCGTTGCTTCGTAAATCAGTACAGCAACGTACCGAATCCGTCTCTCATGGAACTCAATGTAAAGTACACTTCCTTATCTCTTTATTCTACACATTTCTCCTTTCCAGGAATAGATGTCATATAATTAGTATTAAATAAATATTAAATAAAAAGTAAACTAATGCTTATTTATATTTATTTCTATATATTATGACCCCGTTCGGGCTATGACAAGGTCAAAAAAAAAGTTGAGATGAAACCCTACATTTGGCGCTTATACAATTAATTCTCTGGGAAAAGTAAACGAATGTTCACCAACTTTATTATATGCTTATGCTCAGACCAAAACCTAAGGAGTGCTCTCGGTATATTTTGGTCACCCAATCCAAGGGTAGGATGTAATAAATATTTATCCGTAGTATTTTTTTAGTATGCAGATTGAAACCAGAAAGGGTTGTCGACTCTATATTCCTTAATATGTCACCCCCCTCTTTCTTGTACCTACAAGTGATAATTTATTCGCTGCACGTTGCAGTTGAGTGTTGCTCGAAGAAAGAGTATATGCGCCGAGAATGTGAGGGAGAGGAGAAGTTGTGAGCGTGCGAGGACGCCAGGACGCCGAACTCTGATTGGATAGATTAGTGGGTGCATCTAAAGCTAGCAGCCGTTGTCTCCACTGCACTCGTCGAACGAGTTAAAACGCGGAACGCCGGCGTCCTGTGTTTGACTCTCACATTCGAACACGTCAAAGCCGTTCGCCAAACTAAAAGAAAATTTCAACAAGTAAACGCTTTATATGGTCGTGTAAAAATAAATTCGTGTTTAGTTTCGCAGTGCGTTTAGAGAGTATCACTGTGTGCAGTACGCTCAGTAAACCATACATCGATATAAAAAAATGTGAACAGATCATTCAAGTAATGTATGAATAACTGAACGCCAAGTCTTATAACAAGGCGCCACAATACGGTGTACGACGCACGTTTTTTTCTTAATACGTAATGTGATAATGTGATATAAATGCTGTAATGTGATAAAAACAGACCAGAGGTCCCCGATGAAAGGGGAGGTGGCTGCCGTTCTGGTAAACCGTTAAGTCGGGTGCTCTATTTGCGACGTGCGCGACCAAAAACGTCGCTGTGGTCGCATTCATGATTGACCGAACGCGCACTTGTTACCTGGATTCATTTTTCTTTTATCGACGGAAATCAGCGCAATATCAGGGTAACAACTGTGACGATGTTGGTTCAAGGGTGCGATGACTCCAAGCTTTTATCGTTATTTTTACACGTACCATCGGATTGTAAGTTCGCAACTGATGATAAGTTGAATCAAAGATGACAACTCCTGACATCACGGTGAGACAAATTCTGGTCGTGACGTCACGAACGTAAACCATAAGTGGACGCCACCGAAACAACTTGGCGTAATGTGGCGCTTGAAGCAAGTACTCCCTGACCTTCATTGTATTTTCTGAAGCAAGTAGTCCCTGACGTTCATTGTATTTTCTGAGCGGGGCTTTCTGTAGCTTGCTAACTGCTATGTACAAAGCGCGACACTGTTAACGCGAACAAGCGATCGCCGGTTTCTCCAGTTTTTCTCTTTGAAACCAAGGGATGTCATCCAAGTTATTATTGCCACGGAAAGAGCTCATTTAGTTCTATAGTGTAAGCGATAAAATTTCGTGCTCGCTAATACTACTTAGAAGTAAAAATGCGAAAATGCGCCGATGTCGTGTTCGCGCTAACAGTGTCGCGATGTGTACCACGGGTGCTGCCATAGGGAGGTGCATTGCGTGCTGTAGTGTTTTGACGCCGTCCCGTGGTAGCAAGAAAAGCGCAATTTCTTCAGCACTCTCTAGTGAGCACTCTAAAGGCCGGTTCAGACACTTGCGTTTGAGTGCGTTTGACTGCGTTGCGGCGAGAACCGAAAGCGAGTCACCGGCACATCTGTGCTTCGTATGAAGCGTGGAATCCAATTTAAGGAATATTCTTGGCACGCGATATAAGCAGCAGGGATGTCCTGGTGTCTCGCTGCCGCAACGCAGTCAAACGCAGTCAAACGCAACTGTGTGAACCGGGCTTAAGACTCCTGATGCAGCGGCGTGGCCCATTTAATTACCCTCATCCCTTTTTTATAAACCCCAATCCGCAAACTAGATGGTATCAGATAGCTTGAGCGCATCATATCACAGACCCGATTCCAATCCTAGCATGTGTTTACCAGTATGTTTGCACAAAGAAAACGCCTGCTCCTTCTGTCAACAGCGCTTTAGAAAGATACGTTACCTACATACTTACCACTTGAATATCAGTTGTAGCGGATAGGGGAAAGAAGTATCTTTCTCTGGACAGCAGTGTTGGACTTCCATCAATCCCAGTCTCTTTTTTATCTTTCAGCTGGATGGCAACACAGTATACGAGTCTGTTTTGGAGGAGACTGCCGCTATTGGGCCGGCTTTTAAGGTGAGTATTTTCCGTTGATTCTTAGTTCGTTCTTGGCACGGTTTAATGACGCCAGCAGAATTCACGCTCCTCCGAAATGCGTGAGAGACCTGTCAAAACAAGAGGTCAGGCATATTTACCACTAAAGGTGACGCAAAAACAGCATTGTTGTCCAGTACGATAGTCTACTTCGCTATAGTCAGTGAAAAGAGATACTTCAAAGAAATTTGAAATATACCCATCGTGTTCAGAAATAGGCTGAATATGATCCGCAATATTTGTAAATGGCAATCGCATGTTCGTATTTTGAGTCTGATGGCTGTATTTTTCGTTATAAACGTTCTACTTTGGCAAGCACTCGGAGAACAGCCAGCAGAGAGCACGTCACATCCGGCGCAATTCGCCTTTTGCAAGATCCGACTGCGCGTGCGCCGTCTGCACTTGGAGGCCAATCATATCGTTTCTCGTCGCGCCCGTTAGATGGCGCCACAGCGCAACGCAAAAGGCGATCGCCTATTGCAAAATCCGACTGCGCGTGCGCCGTCTGCACTTCGAGGCCAACTATATTGTTTCTCGTCGCGCCCGTAAGATGGCGCCACAGCGCAACGCAAAAGGCGAATTGTGACGTAGTTTGTCTTGGGATGAGCAAAGCTGCGGCGAGCCTGACGTCGTCAGAATGTCCTAGCCTTTTCAGCCACCGGAGCGGTCGAAGCACGCCAACTATCGGGCCACCGCAACTAACTGCAAAGCTGCTTTTGGGTGGATTTTTAGTCACGGGTTAATCTTCTATTGTCTTGTAGAGGGAAAACAGCGACCTCTAGGATACAGAAAAGAGAGTCCCATTGAGTGGGAAGTTCCTCCCTCCCCTCTTCTCCTATGCTGACCGTAGAGCTGTCG
This sequence comes from Ixodes persulcatus, assembly GCA_013358835.2. NCBI lineage: Eukaryota > Metazoa > Arthropoda > Arachnida > Ixodida > Ixodidae > Ixodes > Ixodes persulcatus. The sequence continues at coordinate 55,117 of JABSTQ010007648.1, forward strand.
GGATGACGTCAGGTTCAAAGCATACATGGTTCTAGGCGAGACAGTCAAGGCCCGTTCACACTCTTGCAACCGAGTACGACAAAGAGAGACGAGGTCTGTTAAGACTTCTTAAAATTTCTTAGGACGAGAGAACACACTGGCACGCTGGCGCCATTTATGCGGTGACCCTGGAGCTGCATTTCACAAGAGCGAAGGTTTTGAGGGATTTCCGAGGTCAAATGTGCGTAATACCTATAAGAAAGGCTCGTTTATAACGTTGACAAAAGTTTTTCGCGCCAAGAAAGAAAGGATAATGCGCGAGAGAAATAGAAATTATGCCGGACCGCCAAGTTTACACTGCTACCCAATAGATGGCGTCAGTGTGTCCTCTCGTTGTAAGAGGTTTTAAGGAACCAAGTTTTAAAGGGATGCTACAACGAAATTTCGGCGCTCATTTTTTGGTCTATATCTGTTCAAAAGAGCAGTATCACATGGAACATACCAATATCTTGTTAAAAAAGTCTCGAAAAGGAATTTTAAAACGAATTAAACGATTAGCAAAGAGCACCTGGTGGATGTCGCTAACGCCTCGTTTGTAATGCTCGTCTGGGAACCTTGACAGCTAGTGACGGAGGTTGTCCCGCCTCCGGCCACGACGAGAGAAGGGGGGAAGGAGGAACTCCCCTCTTCCCGAGAATCCCTTTTGTGTGTCGCAAAAGTCGCTATTGTCACCCTACAAGATTATAGAAGATTAACCCGTCACTCAAAATTCGTACAAAAGCAGCCGCTTCGGTGGCTGGAACGACTAGGCCATCCTCTCGACGTCAGCCTCGCCGTAGCTTTGCTCGTCTCGAGACGACCTACGTCACGATTGCGTTGGATGTCACGTGCTCTAAGCTGGGCCTTCTCCGAGCGCTTGCCAGAGTGGGCCGTTTATAACGAAAAATACAGCCACCAGGATCAAAATACAAACGTGCGATTGTCATTTACGGATATTGTGGTTCATATTCAACCTATTTTTGAACACGACTGGAATATTTCAAATTTCGTTGAAGTATCCCTTTAAGAGGTCGCAAGATTGTGAACGGGCCTTTATCGTCACCACTTGTCAAGGTTCCTAGACGTGCATTACAAACGAGGGTTCAGCGACATCCACCAGGTGCTCTTTGCTAATCGTTTAATCTGTTTTAAATTTCCTTTTCGTGTCTTTTTAACAAGATATTGGTGTGTCCGATGTGATACTGCTCCTTTGAACACTTATAGACAAAACATAAGCGCCGAAATTTCGTTGTTGTATCCCTTTAAAAGTTCAGAGGAAGCTCCTCCCACCTCTTTCCCCTTTAGCAAAGCGAACGCTGGAGAGGAGGTGACCTAATCTCCAGCGTTCATTCTGCTAAAGTTGAAAGAGGTGAGAGAAGCGTCCCAATATAGTTTCGTGTAGCGTTACCAAACGCACATTGGGCAAGAGCGTAACGCAAACAGCTGGAGAGGAGAGCAAGGAGGAATCTTTTCATTACTCCGACTTTCTTTTGTGGATCTCAGACGTCGCTTTTGTGCCCAACGGAGATAAAGCTGTCACCCAAAATGTTTTTAGAAAATTATCTTTTTGCTTTTTTGCCGTGGGTTTCACAGCGCTACGCGCTAGCAGTGAGAGAATGCGGAAAGCAAGTTTGTCTGCCTCTTTTACAGGAGTGGTGGTGACGTCAAAACACTGAGCTCTGATTGGCTCTGATTGAAAGTTAGTGGATAGACCTCAAAGCAAGCTGCCTTGAGATCTACCCACTACCCTTCAATCAGAGCCAATCAGAGCTCGGCGTTTTGATGTCACCATAACCCCTGCAAAAGAAGCAGACGAACTTGCGCTCCGCATAGAGTCTGGATGAGGACATACTATATCTCGACGTTCTGTCGAGAGAGAGGAAGAGTGCGTGAACATTCTAATTATCTATGCCTGTTCGAGAAATGCTGGTTCTCTTCAAACGTCAAAAGTGTCACGCTGAGCGACGTGCCAATGATGGCAGCATGTTCTACCATGAATGTAAACGATATAGTAAAACAAAGAGGGCGTCTTCGTCAACGTAGTGAATTATAGAAATCGTCGCTTCTGATTCAACTCTGCTGACGGCATTCACGAGAACAAAAGGCGAGGCTTAATTGAGCTTAAGCTTTTGCACGCTTTCATTAAATTCTTTTCTGCATTTTTTTTTTTCAGGCGTTCCATCAACTGTTGAATATATTTAGAATATGGCAGCGAGATTTCCGCATGAAACACGCCGAGCATCTCTCGTCTGACATGTTGCTCTTTATTTACTATGCACTGGTGAGTTGTATCATAAGTATCGTGCTTTGAATAAGGTGTGTCGCCAAGCTACTGAACAAATTGTTGCTGCGGCACTGTTGTAGGCTTACTCTTGTATGGGCGTAAATCACATGCGCCGTAGCGTTGTTTTGGCGTAAACTAGTATTTTTTTTAAGTTAAAAGGAAACTGGTATGTGGAAACTCTGTTAATCATTCGACAATGCATTACATGTAGGGAGAACACTCTCATTATTATGAGGCGCCCCAGCTGTGCAACTTACTGCGCTTCAAATAAAGAACCTGTCAGTGTTTTTCGCGCAACATTAAGAGAGTCTATCCCTTTAATTTGCAAAAAGGTATGAACACGTGCCGAAGGAAAATACATATTGACTCAGAGATTGAATATTCCCATGGGAATATTAAATAAGAAATGTCTGTGGGGTGACCCTGGACGGATGGCAATTTTCAGAATCTTCATTATTTCAGAACCGAACATAAACCGCAGTTGGTCGCTCTCTGCGTGTCTTGTGTGGAGAAAAATATCGGTAATTTCTATAAAAGTCGGTGCTTACGAAGGCGGCCAAAGTCTGCTCCGTCCTTGTACGGCCTCCGACCGGGGAGAAGTCATGACATGTGCCCTTCGATACAAGTTGAAATATTGTTTGCTTGTTTGTTTATGAAATAGAAACATTCAGGTATTCACTAACACTCGATTTCGGTTTAGATTCAGGAGACAAGCTTTGCAGCTACAAAAGTTCCAGCTTATAACAGTGCAGCCAGAGCGATACGCCCTGCGTCAATTTGATTGTTTTACAAGAACGCAACCTATTTCCGTCATACTTTCAGGACTCGTGTTCTAAGGCCAACACGGCTTACATGAAACACCAAGTCAACTCTTCCAACATCGCACTCGCAAAGGAAAGGTACGAGACTTCACTCTTCAATAAGAGAAGATTAATATTGAAACGTTTTGCGAAGTCGCTTTTCGATAGGCCTTCTTAGAGTTAAAAAAAAAAAAGCAACAGAAGTTAAGATTTCTCTTTAGTTCAAGAAAAATCTAGTTTCTTTTTTTTTGCCTTAGATAAAGGCAAACTTTACATTATGCTCATGGTTTACCTCACGAGCAAGCTGTGTTGTTTTGTGGGAAACCACAGGCGTAGGCCCGTAGCTTTTAATATGGTACTAGTTTCGCGCTGTTCTAGTACCAAATATTTAGGGGAGCTAGGCCCTTTCGACTGTTCCTTGAAAGGCTCTGCACAAAACAAGTAAAATGTAGCGTACATCGGTGTTAAAAACACAACCTGCCGCCTTGAGCTTTTGCCTCGCGACTTTTCATTATATCCTTTGGTGCCGAGAAAAAAGGCAATAATCTCTGCATACATTACCATGATCCTTAATCTCTTAGATAACCTTAAAAGTATCCTCGGTAGAATATCATGGATAACTTGATATGTATTCTCACCAGTGGCGTACCAACTTGGTGTTTGAGTGGGGGCGGGCAAATAAGACCCGAACCCCCCCCCCATCCCCGGGCCGGGGGGCAGTGCCCTAGGTATTCCTTGGGCCTCGCCGGCCAGTGTTTGCCCTGCCCAGTGGCGGCTGTTTCGGAGGGGGGAGGGGGGGGGGGGGCAAGTGCCGCTTAGCCCCCCCCCCCCCCCCCCCCCCCCGGGTTGATACGCCCATGATTCTCACTTACATCTAAAGAGCACAACTTCTTGACATGCACGCCTTGCTCCTCTCTCGAAAACATGAACCTTGCTATTATACAAACAAAAATCCATTCGTCCTACAAACGCGAGAACATAAGTTGTGTTGTGTTCGTCCCCTTCTGTGTTTCCTGAGTTTCGGGTTTTATTACCATGAAGATGAGTTGCGTCTTTATTTTTTGAAGTGTTCTTTCTATATGTCGAAGGGACGTGCATTCGCCTTCGAACTGCTCTCATAGCATGTTAAGCTATTTGATTGACTATCTGATTCTGTCCCTAATGGTGAACGTATCAGTAATGCTGTAGACACTTACCAACGTTACTAGATTAGCTCAGTAGCAGAATTCCCGCGAAAGGGCGTACCTCCCTCACTCCCTTCAGTCCGCCTCTCGTGGTTCGAAGCACCATCTAGATGGTGGTTTCGAAACTGTGCGTTCCATAGAGCAGAGAGTACGGTGAAACGCCGTCTAGACGGCCGTGCTTCAGAAAATATGTATTCCATGGAATGTACTGCACTTACAAGAGGAGCCATTCTCTAAAGGGCGGCCCGTCGAATATGAGAGCCGTGAGGAAAGAAAAGGGAGGTGTTGGGGGGGGGGGGGGGGGGGGGGGGGGATTGCTTGTGCAAGCAGCGCCTATGGGCATTTCCGTAACTAAGCTAATCCAGTAACGTTGACACTTACATCTGCCTGGTCCCGTCACGCAGGGTGAACCTGGCACTGAAGAACTCTCCTGAGTTCGCCAAGACCTTCAAGTGCAAATCGAACAGTCCGATGAACCCATCGCAACGCTGCAAAGTCTGGGCACGCTAGTAGACCTTGTCTCCCGCCCAAAGCCGACTCTACCAGGAAGACGGCAGCTCTGCCTGGCGCACTTGCGAGTCCGTCCTTAGCGTTGCCCGCCGGCCCACGATCGCCGTCTACCGAGTAGAGCGTGAAACAGACGTGAACAAAAACCGTCGCGTCGCGCCGCCGAGCGGCGTTACCATACGTACTATCGCTGGCGCTGTGACCTGGCGGCGCCGCATTGGACCACGTCGTAAGCGTCAGTTGCTGTGGCCACGCCGCTCGGCGGCGCTATGCGATGCCCTTTTTGTTCAAATGTGTTTCACGCTTATCTTTTTTTTTTTTTTAGTTGCTGAGGAAGGCCGCTCGCCCAGTTCAAGTGGTTTGCGTCCCACAGATGAGCCAGTGTGTTAATAAAGTGTGTATCCAAGGTAAACCCTCTGTTCAAACCAGTGGGTTCCACTCACCACATATTCACTGGCGTTTGTAAAACAAGCTCGCTACGGCCCGCAACCGGTATAGACCTTTCCAAAAACGAGCTTGTGGCCGGTGACATTTTGAGCGTTCGTACGTATGGCGCGTGCTTTGCTCGTTTTCCGAAGCGACGAACACGCACGTGCTGGGCTGTGAAGATCGCACGTTGGACTGTGATTTTGTAAACATTGGAAAGGTCTATTAGCGGCGAGAAGTTTTGGTGGCGCCCTCCTGTGGTTCCCCTTTGTGACGTCATTACCTTGCAAACAACAAGTTCGATGGTGTTTGTTATTAGCATGGTGGAAGCTTGAAATCATTGCGCTCTCAAAGGAACACTGCCAACACCGTCAAAATTAAAGTTCTTTCATTCCTCTTATTTCCGTCGATGAAAATCCCCTTTCCGACGTCATAGTCAGCGTTCGGCCAATCGTGGAAGGCCGACCACAGCGACGCTTTCGGTCGCGCACGGGGCTAATAGCAACCTTGCGTTTTTCGGTTTTTTTTTCTACTTTGTTTGGAGTTACGTTGCCTCTGTTTTAACAAACAGTGATACAATGAGTTTCCATCATCCTTCGCGGTTGCCGTTAGTTGCAGAAAGGCAAAATCTACTGGAGCGCAAAATACTTCTCGGCTTCGCGCTATGCACTTCCCTCAAACGTTTTGACGACAAGCCTGTGCCTTCAATAGTTAGGCAGGATGAGATTAGCAGGGCGTCTCTCCCCGATGCCCAGCCACCAGCACGAAGACCACCAAGAACACAAGGCCTGCCTTTTTCCTCCTCTAAACATTATCACTAGGAGATCTACACAGCGCCACTATACGTAGCCCGGATGAGCACCATCGTCTGACACATCGTTTGCTCCATCGCCTGCTTCGGTAGTTTTTGTAGCAGGTAATAAAACAGAGTCTCACGCCGAATGTGCATTTCTATCAGATGATGAAATTAGACATCAGCGTGGAGCGTTGAATGCGTGAGTGAAAATGCCTCAAGTGCGATCCAAACCAACGCGTTTTTGTGCGTGCGAAAGTCGTGCGCTTCCCGGAAATTGCGTATTTCGTGACGTTTTTGCTGTTTCCGGTGCGCTTACTGAGTCACAAGCGAGCGCGTTGGTTGGGACGGTGCGCTTTCGGGCGAGCGGAGAGCATCTGCGCCCGACGGCGAAGAACCGCAGAGGCGGAACTGGTGCCCTCCGCCGATTGGCCGGGAGAGGATATGGGAGAGGAGCGCCCTACTACGTCGCGGCGCGTTTTTGTGCGGGTCCAGAAAAAGTTGAAATCATCCGACTTTTTTATGCGCGCCCGGAAGGCGCAAGAAATCAGCGCACGACCTAGGCGCGCAAAAAAACGCGTTGGTTTGGACCGCGCTTTACTGCTGCGCGAAGGGCTGCATATCAAATTAGCACCGGTCTCATAGAGCAACACCAGTTTTCGTCTTCCCGATGGATGAACGATAGAGGCACCAGGGGTTGCAAGCCCTTTCGAAGGACATAGTTGTGTCCAACACTCGAAGGTGCGCGGTGCTATTCCGTCGTAATTCTGGCAACGGCATTGCCATACGTCACGACCGCTTGCGTCGAAATACGTTACTGAATTACCGGGACAATCGTGCTTCATGTAGTGTACAGGGATTATGTCAAGGAGTCGATATACGACCGCAAATCACCGGCACATCCGCGTTTCGTAGGAAGCGTTAGAACCAGTTAAAGAAGTAGCTTGGTAAGCGCAATACGAATCAAATATATGCCGTCTCAAGCGTAAAATGACAGTGATGTAGGAACGGGCGTAGTTACTCGCCGGCGCATTTTACGTAACGTATTCAAACGCGACTGAAAAAATAGTCACCCTCACCTTTCACTCACGAGCATGTGAAATCCCTTTGCCTAAAGCCTGACTGGAGATTTTACTTTTTCAACTTCAAAGAAAATATATATAAAAAACACGCCAGTGAACCGACACAGTTAACCGAAATCTTTCATTGTTTTGCTTTTTAATTCAATAGAGCTGGCAAAGTGTACCCTGCAACTAAATCTACAACGATATTGAGGATTCCACTAGTTTAACGAATCGAAGTGTAGTAGCTTATGTGTCGTCTTGATTGTGATTACAGTTTTTTTTTTTTTTTCTTTCAGTTCTGAAAAATCCCATTCGTACTAAATCTTAGCTTTGAGCGATGCTTGAGTCACACGCTATTTTTTATATTGCATTTATAAGCAATGCAATCGAGACCATCAGAAGCCTGAACAGCTTCGCAACCTCAATATTCAAGATATGTAGTAGCACTTATAATTGTCCGATTTTTGTTTTGCTGTTATCATTCTTACACCTATCTCCACTAAACAGAACTGTCAGTATGTCTGACCAGTAACTGCTTATTTTGCTTCGCTCATTGAGCAGATCAAATACTGTAAACGACTTAATTTTCGCGAGGACCTAATTTTCGCGAGTTCCGCGAATCGCCTATAATCCGCGAAAAATAGGTCTCGCGAACAATTCCGGTAAACTGTAAACATATTGAAATCTATATTGAGATCCCACCGCGTCGCGAAAATTAGAACCCGCGAATTATTCCAAAACTTTAGCTTTGACCTAAATCGCGAAATATTGGGCCCGCGAAAAATGAGTCGTTTACAGTATTTATTATAAAAATTACCCAGGTAAGTGAAATAACAATCGCATGAAACAGTCAAAATCGCTTTCTTTATTAGGTGCGTACAGCACACTTTGATGAAAGATTGATCGTCACATCAACAGAGTACACTGGCAAAAGAACTGGAACAGTCCTCTGCAGGCTCCTCTTGACTTACCAACACTTTTGAAGCATGTTGTTGCAATACTTTTTCCCTGCACCACAAAACCGTTTGTGGTACATAACGTGGCAAGCAATACAAGTATAGAACCTTCGGGAAGCAATCGAGAGTCACGGTTGTACCGGTGAATGCGTCTTGGTTGTTTTGGTTGTTGTGGACGTCATTCATGCACATGTCTGAACCAGCCATTTGCGCCGCGAGCTGCAGCCTATGGTTTTATGGTTTTACGCTGGCGCTTGAAACATTTCGAGTGCAGGCGCGCACAAGTGGCATAGAATAGAACAACAACCAGTGGGAAACAGCGCAAAACTACCCGATAAAAATACGAACGACCACCACCAACTACTGCGAAGTACTGCCGGTCGTGTTTCTGCACATTCCAGAACATGTCAGGTCGCGTTCCTAGATTTCGCTAGATGTGCAGTATCTAGTCCTGGTATGCTATGTTAAAGGGGCCGATGAAACGATATCTGGTTGGGATGTTGTGGGTTTCCCCCTTTAGGGGTACCACTTAGAAACACAGAAGGTTCCTTGGGTCCGGATAAAACGTGTTTATTTGACTTAGATGCCACACGCTTGCCCGAGGACTAACAATGGTGGAGATGACGGCGCTGTCTCTTTTGACAGGATCACCAGTCGGAGTCCGCGCTGCCGCAATTGACAGTATCACGGAGGGGGAGGATCAGGTAAAGATAGGAAGGCTCCGTCGAGCAGAGCCTCCCCCAGCGAGAGTCCCGCCCGTTGGATTAGGGCCGTCTGATATAGCCTGCGGGAATGGACGCGCCCAGGGTGGGTCGGATGTAGGTGGCTCCCCGGAGGGGCTGACGCGTCCAAGTCATGATCCCGAGGGGTGTGCCTCCGGCAAATCACCCGAGAAGGACGAGGGAAAGCCGCCCACCAGGGAATACGGCTTCGCCCTCGCATCCGGGACGCGCCCCCGCTTGGCGACGTCCCACGGCCTGCCTGAGCTAGGCCTAGATAGGGATGCGGGGAACACGTGGTTCCCACAATGTCTATGACTTTCCAGAGACGTACTGGTCCTAGTCTGGCCAAAGTATACTCGCACAGACCGCCACTGATTCAGGAGCTTATTTGCCGCTGTGACATTGCGAGGATGTCACAGCGGCATCTTTAGGTCTTCCCTTCACAAAGCTTGATGACGTAATTGTGGGATCGAAACCACCCGCCTGACGACAATCGAGTGCGGGTCATGGATTGAATTCGAAAACTGCGTGAAAACTCGACTTCGTCTCGTAACAACCAATGCCTCGGCGGACACTCGGGTACTGGCTTGTGTCCAACCACTGCGGTGATGAGAATAACCAAGCTCTAACAATGCCAAGAGCTCACCACGTGTTTTCTACTTTGCCAATTCCCAACGAGTGGCTATGATTAACGTTGGCGGCATAGGATAGCCACCAGGCCACGTGGCCACTTGTTCTGGCTCCGAGTTGAGGGGATAAACAATGCTCATATTTCAAGATTTTCTTTTTTTTTTGCCACTGCCGTTGCATAGGTGGTAAAACTAAGGCAGGAGTATTGAGTTAATACCGTTATGGAGTGATTCTAAGTAGTATTTAACGGAAGTAGAAAAATCGTTTCATGGCTTCTTTAAGCAAGTCATACTCCGGAGCCATATGGGCTCAAAAAAAACAACGAAAGAACAAGCGGTACATGCAATATTGTAGAACTGGTCACGGCGCGTCCGTCGGCCGCACTAATGGCGCGCTCACACTGGAAGCGGATCCGCAAACCCGAAGCGGTTCCGTGCGTTCTCAACCGCAACGCGGCTGGGATTAAGCGGTTAGAGGGCGTTTTTGCCAACCGCTTCGGGACGATTTGCCCCAACAATGGCCCCAACCGCTATCGCCAACCGCCAAGTGGCAACGAATCGCAACGCAACGCTGACGTGACGTCGTGGCCTTTCGAGACAAGATGGCATCTGCAACTGGTGCGGCGTCCAACGCGCTGTACTAATACAGCGCCTTGGACGCCGCACCAGTTACAGCTGCAACACTAGGAATTCCTAGTGTTGCACCTGACAAATCAACGAAGAAACCTGATGTTCACGTCCGTCACTTGAATCTGCCGCGAAAGAGTTGACTCGTAATCTAAACGGGTTTCGCTCCGCTGATTCGGTTCGGGTAAGAGTTTGTTTATTATTCGGGCTACCAAAGCCCGTTGCTTGCTGCCCTTGTTAGTCTTTTCCCGTAGAACTTGGAAGCCCGCCCCTGATCGACCGAAATGACAGCTTTTGTGCCTACTAAGACAGCCGCGTGAACAGCTGAAATTTTTGATACCGTACATGCCCACCACGAAGGCCGATCGAGACGTCGTGCGGCCTAATCGTGAAGCCAACACATTACCGCAGCAGGCAGTGTACCTGCACTTGCTCGACCTGTAACGTTTACCATTAATAAAAGGAATAGAGGAAACCTACTCAAAAAAAAATAAAGTGCACCTACCAGACAATGCGTAGGTGGTCCATACCGCGTTTATTTGAGCTTAATGTCAAACAAACAGTAGGCGCGATTGACGTGCGAATGACAAGAAGAGAGTGCACCACCAACGCACCGCGTCTCGGTGTGTCTGAAGAGGGTCGCTCGCTAACCGCATCCGCAAACGCTTCGCCAACGCGGTTCAACTGCCAGTGTGAATACGCCATGTGTCGCAAACTTCAAAAAGAATCGGTTGATTTTCCTAGATGATGTGATCAAGATCCCAGGCAGCCGTTTTCCCGCTAAATGAGCTGGCCGTCATAAATACCGCAGCGACTGTGGAGTGCAGAAAAAAGCCGAGCGCTAGACGAAGAACAAACCAAGCTTCATATTGCTTGTTTCGTTTTGATCGCTGTGACGTACAGTACTTGCGACGTGGCCCATACTCTCGTTAAGCTTCAAGGTGTTTGTCGTATGGGGCGAATCGGGGATTCACTAACGATGAGGTCATGCACAGGCCTTGCCTTCTAGGTGGTATTGCCATCAATCGCTCGTTACGTTCCTTTGGGCTTTGGCTGCGCATGCACTCACGAGGCTCACCCGACGCCGAAACGCTAACGAAGGGAGGGAGTTGGCGCCGGAGGCGGGGCAACTATGGGACATCTCCGCCATTGCCATGCATTTGTGGCCAGCTTGGTCAGGCGCTGCGACAGAATCCGCAACGAGGAGATCGGAAATGGCAATGGCCATTTGCAGTGCTCGTGCGTACGGAGCACCTCGCTCTGCACGTGTTTGTTTACGCTTTACAAGACAACGCCATCTTTACAAACAAACAGCCCGTGCGCGGAAAGGAGATTCGCGAGAGCTGAAGCGTTTGCGCATGTGCCTTGCCGACAGTAGCGCCGCCGCGTGACGTTATAACGGCGTGTTGGTGCATACGCGTGCTTCGTGCTGTGGCGCTCCGACCAGCTCACCTGCCGTGCAACAATTGTTTACCTCGCACTTTCATTTCCAAAAAGAATCTTCGGTGTCACATTTCAATTTTTAGTTATGGTACTATATATTTAGTTCAGTAATAAAAATAAATACGGTCACTCCGCGGGCGAATCGGACCCTGCCAAAGCGCACGTGCCTTTGGTGAAAGTCTATCGCAGGATGTTCACGGGACAAAGTGGGAACCAGATAAACAATGTGAAAGGCAACCATGGCGGAAGGTATAATCAGTGTTGGTGACTAGTAAAGGCGTTACCGGTAACGCGTTACTTTCTTCGGCAACGTAGTAACGTATACTCGTTAGTTTCTCAAAAGAGTAACGAGTGACGTACTTGCTTCACTTATTTCCAATAAAGGATTACGTACCATGCGTTACTCGTCACGTCTTTCCAAAACCTTAAAAAAGAACACCTACATTTGTTTTCGTGTTTCCATACTTTGCTTTACCTAAGTCAAGACGCAGCTGACCTTACGTGTTTATAGGACCAATCAGACGGCGTCAAAAGGGCACCATCGTGGTGCTCCTCATGTGTCCTATCATCGCTGAATCAATCATAAATAAAAAAAAGGCCTATTGTCTTGCGCTTTTGACGTGGCTTGATTGGTCGCATTAGAGTGCGACCAATCAAGCCACGTCACTATTTTGCGATATTTTGGCTTGCATAGCCAAAGTATCGCGTTCATTTTCCTTACGCCGCCAACTTCGTATTGGTCGAGAAGCGGACACGTGCGCCGAGCTGGATTCGACGTTTACGAGGAAAAGCGTTTTTTCTGATGCCGAGTTTGTGGCGAAGCATGTTTCTCGATTTGCGTTTGCGAAACATACGGCCTACACAAAGCTCGAACGAACTGCAAGGTTCCTTGACCACTGAACATTATGTGTAGCCACTGGGTACGGTATAATCACGGTGTTTTCTAACGCGATCGATGTTTTAACAGATGTTTCCAAAGTCTGCGAAGCAGACGACACGGAGGACGGTCGCGTTGCCAGCGTCTGCGGCGCTCGCGGAGTGATACGCGACCGGCACATCCGGACGCCTCGGACCAGACAAAACGAGCAGCTACGGCTTGCGAAGGGCCGACGTTTTCGTTGGCTTTTACGTTCTACCGAGGGCATTGAGAGAAACAGATAACGGGCCGACGGCGCACGCAGGGCGTGTCGCCGCACTATAGACTTTTAGAGCGCAGCTCTTAGGCGCCCGTTTCCGGCTTCAGCGGCGTCGGCGTCGGCGTAACCGCGCGGTGCATTATGGGAAATGTCCCATAATGCACCGCGCGAGCCCCCCCCCCCCGGGGTCACGTGACCTCGGGGGGGGGGGGGGGGGGGAAGGGGGTCACGTGACCCCCCCAGGTCACGTGACCCCCCTCCCCCGAGGTGCATTATGGGAAATGTCCCATAATGCACCGCGCGAGCCCCCCCCCCCCCGGGGTCACGTGACTTCGGGGGGGAGAGGGGGGTCCCGTGACTCCCCCCGGGATCACGTGACCCCCCCCCCCGAAGGTCACGTGACCCCCCCCCCCCCCCCCCCAAGGTCACGTGACCCCCCCCCCGAGGAGATTGCAGAATTAGGGGAGGAGGAGGAGGAGGAGGAGGAGGAGGGGGGTATACCCTCCCCTGAGTACGCTTCCCTCCTCCTCCTCAAGAGCTGCGCTCCAATTCGACGTTACAGGGAGTTGTAAACGGCTTTCACTTTTTTTTCATGGCAAACGCCACCAGCCGGCGCTCCAGTCTTTGACGTCCAAGGGAACTTCCGGTTCATGAAACGAATTAAAAAAGTCCACCTTAACACCCCTGTTTGAAATGTCGATGAAGCGTTTAGCCACCAATTCTCCAGGTGAGCGCCAAAAGAACGAAGGAGCGCGAGATCTGTTAAAATGGTTTCGAATATTCTTGTGAAGCAACTTGCCTCCTCCAAGACGATAAATTGTAACAGCCGGAGGCCCTCGTTAAATCTCCAACTTTGTGGTCCGTGTAGCATTTATTCTTTCCAGCACTGGTGACATAAGGAAGCTCGATAGACTTGCAAAGACGGGGCAACCGGAAGTCGCTTATACAGCAAGCGACAGTTCACGTTTGTAAACAGCAAAATGGTCTGTATCTTCTCTGCTTCGCACACCACAGCACGCCGCCTCACAGAGCCACGCCCTCCGCGCTTCCGGGTCTCCTGCAGAAGCGACGGTCGCCTCGCGCAGTGAGAAACTTGGATTTAACATGGCCGCCCTGGGAACACCATGGCGATACTCTGCTCCGCAAGCGGAACATATACAGTTACTCTAGGTCCCATTATCTCGAAGCGACGGCTGCGGCTGGACTTAACGTTCTTTAAAAAATGAAAGCCGTTTACAACTCCCTGTAACGCCGAATCGGAGCGCAGCTCTTGAGGAGGAGGAGGGAAGGGTACTCAGGGGAGGGTATACCCCTCCTCCTCCTCCTCCTCCCCTCATTCTTAAATGCCCTCCGGGGGGGGGGGGTCACGTGACCCCGGGGGGGGGGGGGGGGGGTCGCGCGGTGCATTATGGTAAATGTCCCATAATGCACCGCGCGAGCCCCCCCCCCCTCCCAGGGTCACGTGACCCCCCCCCCTCCCCCAGGGTCACGTGACCCCGGGGGGGGGGGGGGCTCGCGCGGTGCATTATGGGACATTTCCCATAATGCACCGCGCGGTTACGCCGACGCCGACGCCGACGCCGACACCGCTCAAGCCAGAAACGGGCGCCTAAAGGCTCTGTTATACTCCGACGTTGAGCGCAGCGGACGCAGCGTAGCGCAGAACGCGCGCCTTTCATTGGCCGGCGAGCAGGAACTCGATACCTGCGACCAATCAGCGTCTGTGTGCACTGAGTTACGCCGCGTTTGCTACGCTCGACGTCGAAGTATAAAAGAGCCTTTAGAGCTGCGCTCTAAAATACAAAAACGAGTCAGAGGTCAATTCTAGAGTATTTTTATGCCGTGAATCTGAATATCACGGTCTTTTTCCTCGAAGCTGTAACTAAACACGAGAATACACGAAAAACCTCCGACCAGTCGTTACTCAGATCTTTCGGCCGCCAAGCGTTTGCTCGTGTGGGCAGCGCGTGCAATTGCAAGCTTGCCAAGTATAATTCCCGCACTCACACCAGTAGTGACGTCTTTATTTTTCTTCTTTTTTTTGAAAATAGCGAGAGTGCGCGTGCTCGATAGGCGCTAAAGAAGCGTGAGAGCGGAGATTCCGGAAACTCCTTTAATGACGCAACGCTCCGGGAAGGAGGGGCTTCGGCGGCACCTTGAAAGGGCTGAAAGTGCGCAGGCGGGCGGGTAGTCGCTAATCATGTCATATAACACCTGAGACTGCGGTACAGAAAAAGAAAAAAAAAAAGCTTTTAGTCGAAGAACAGAGGCGTTCTCTTCCGTGTCTGTTACTTCGAATAATTTTTTTTTTTTTCGTTTCTGCGTTACAGTTTTAGGAGCTAAACGACATGGTTTAAAAATAATTTTCTGCAGCCTCCGTGCACCAAATTGAAAAAAATAATCATCATATTCGTAATCCTGGAGGCCAAATGAAAACGATTTAAGTGTTTTTTTACTCAAATACAGAGCCGCTTCAGCTTCCCTTTCAGCTGAAACAAAGTATAGGTGCCAAGTCAATCATTATTGCACTCATTCTACATGCATTCAAAAGTTTACCTATCGTATTCCTTTGTCCCCGCCCTTTATCGCAACGTCAACACAAAAAAATTGTTATTGTTAATTAATAATAAAAAGTGACGCAAAAGTAACGTG
This sequence comes from Ixodes persulcatus, assembly GCA_013358835.2. NCBI lineage: Eukaryota > Metazoa > Arthropoda > Arachnida > Ixodida > Ixodidae > Ixodes > Ixodes persulcatus. Next base: position 70,358 of record JABSTQ010007648.1, read on the forward strand.
CCTTATTTTTTGTCGGTAAGAGTAGCAGTAATGGGTTCCTTTAATTTTGAGGTAATCGTAGCCCGGTAATGCGCTCCTTTATTTCGCGAATAACAAGTAAGGCATTTCGTTACTTTTTTCTTTTTTGTAACGCCTACACATTGGTTATGACGCAGTTGCTTCTCTACCACTATACCTCTTGTCTACGGGTAAAACAGCGCGAACAAGGGCACAGGACAGAGAAGATGTACACAGACGGAGCGCTGACTGTCAACTGTTTATTTTTAAAGAAACGTCCAACGGCGTGGTCACACCAAACAAAAATTACATCACGACAAAGGACCGTCACATGATCGTCACAAGTTAAAGCCCCTCAAAAATGCCAACTCACAATCATAAAGATCTATCGAAGGCGCGCTGACACAGTCGTCTTTGAACCTGGAAATGTAAAAGGCCTCAGTTATCTCCCGAGCTCGTTGGTGACTGTGTCTTCCCAGGACCGTGGTATCTTCCAAAACCGGAGAGCAACCACATTTGTCGCAGTGAACCGCCAGATTCCCTGACGGAGATGCACTAATCGAACACGCGTGTTCACGTAATCTATCATTTATGCAGCGACTTGTCTGGCCGATGTAAACTTTTTTACAAGTTAGGGGGATACTGTAGACCACTCCCCCCCCCCGGCAAGGGACAAACTTGTTTTTATGCTTATCACATGCAGCCCTGACAACCGATCACCTCTCCACCCTCGCACATAAACGTCCCAGCTTGGCCGCGGTGCTGAGAAAACGACTGGGCGTTGCGCTACTTTCTTTAACCTATGCGCCACCTTATGGATATAGGGCACCACCACCCGGTTTCTGCGTAGACTTCCTACCCATTACTACCTCCGGATTTCTCACCGTCCTGAGGCACTCGGCCACACCTACCAGGAGATTGCCAGGGTAGCCGCCCTCCAAAAGTTTGTTAGCCTGGCTACGAAAACTCGTCGTCATTTGGTGAGGACATGACGTGACGAGCGACCATCAAAGAATTTTAAATAGTTTTTAACTATTAAAAATAATTAAAAGGGGGATCATATCCAGTAGTCTTTCGGGGTCACTCGTGAGGTCATGTCCTCACCAAATGACGACGAGTTTTCGTAGCCAGGCTAACAAACTTTTGGAGGGCGCCTATCCTGGCAATCTCCTGGTAGGTGTGGCCGAGTGCCTCTTGAGGAGAGTGAGAAATCCGGAGGTAGTTATGGGTCGGAAGTCTACGCAGAAACCGGTGGTGGTGCCCTATATCCATAAGGTGGCGCATAGCTTAAAGAAAGTAGCGCAACGCCACGATGTTCCTGTCGTTTTCTCAGCACCGCGGCCAAGCTGGGACGTTCATGTGCGAGGGTGGAGAGGGGATCGGTTGTCAGGGCCGCATGTGATAAGAAGCATAAAAACAAGTTTGTCCCTTGCGTGGGGAGAGTGGTCTACAGTATCCCCCTGACTTGTAAAAAAGTTTACATCGAACAGATCGGTCGCTGCATAAATGAGAGATTACGTGAACGCGCGTGTTCAACTAGGGCATCTCCGTCAGCGAATCTGGCGGTTCACTGCGACAGATGTTGTTGCTCTCTGGTTTTGGAAGACACCACTGTCCTGGGAGGACACAGTCACCAACGAACTAGGGAGGTAACTGAGGCCTTTCACATTTCCAAGTTCAAAGAAAACTGTGTTAGCGCGCCTTCGATAGATCTTTATTATTGTGAGTTGGCATTTTTAGGTGCTTTAACTTGTGACGATCATGTGACGGTCATGTGTCGTGATGTTTTTTTGTTTGTTTTTTTTGTTTGGTGTGACCACGCCTTGGATGTTTTTTGTTTTTTTTTTTTTTTTTTTAATAAACAGTCGACAGTTAGCGCTCCGTCTGTGTAGTACATCTTTTCTGTCCTGCGTCCTTGTTCGCGCTGTTTTACCCATAAACATGCTTCTCCAACAAGCCCAAATTTCAACAGTGTTACACTATACCTCTACACTTACGACTGCATAAGCATAGAGGAGGCCACGTGATTCATCTAGCCGTCGCAGGAAACGCACAAAGACGACGAGCGCCGTGACAATGCACTTTTGTGGTTGCTTGATTGGCTCGATGGCATCAAGGCGTCGGTCAACCTAAAAGGGAGTGTAGAGCCATTAAATAGGCCTATTTACTGACTCTAAAGGCTGGTTCACATAGCTCCATTTTCTTACGTTACCTTACTTTACGAAATCTTAACGTCTGCTGCTTACGCTTCAGTCACCGGGACATGTGTGCTTTATGTTGAGCGTAGTTCAAGCCTGGCACGTGACATTCAATACACGAATGTTTTCTCCGTGACTTCTAAACGTAACGTAAGCGAACGCAAGAGCGACGGTGCCAATGTGAACTATCTCTGAGCTCACCATGCGAATGTGCGCTAAAGGTATAAGCTTTTTCGTAACCACGGACGCAAGAAACAAACACTACCGTAATAAGGAGCTACAGTGGACAGTAGCATCGGTACTTGCATAGTTTCCTCTATACTCCCGAAACCTGGCAGTTCGACGGCGGAGCCATAGAATGCCCGGTCGCAGATTTGGAGCGTGGGGGTCTGGTAGCACAGAGCATCAAAGAGTCATTTCTCGGAGAACCTGGACGTCAGACCATGACGTTTGCCGCGGCGAGGACCCGAAACACACTTGTTCGCTCGGGGGAAGTGTTTCAACGCCTCGCCGCAGCGAGGCGCCAGTCCCGTGGCTCTCCTCTCATCCGTTGTCTGCCGCTCCAGCTTTTCCATTTCGGCAGCCGCTTCTCGTGGCGATCTGCCAGGCTTTGTCAGTATATAGGAGACTTTTTGTTTTGTTTTTATTGCTTGGTAAAGACATTTCAGCACAACCGATTGCTACATTTACAATTTACAATGTATATTTATTTTACTTACAAATTTTCAATGTTCAGTCTTATTCGTAGTTCTTAACACATTGTCTATTCGCTATGTCGCAGTTTGAAAATGTGGCCAGTTTCAGTCTTTCACGTCCTCAATTCGAAAACTCTGTCTTTTAGAAGAGGGTCTTTAGCAAACTCGTCCACTCGAACTCTGGTTGTAAAACAGCGAAGGCTCTTCGTGTTTGTTTCTATATGTTTCTATATATTTCTATGTAATATTTCTGACATTCATCGTATCGAACCTCATAACAAGCAAAATCTGTTTTACCTCAGATCAATACTTCGTCGTTCTATTTAAAGGGAGCCAGACAAGGATCGATATCACGCTCGCTTTATGATTTCCATTCAAAGTTGCGAACCGTCCTCATCTCCTTTTGTAGCGTCTAATGCCTGTTCAAGAGTACGCTTAACGTCTTGACTGTCAGTGTCCATTTTCCATTGAATGCCGACTGCGATCTGCTGAGCTGCATCCTGATGGTCCTTCTCCCAAAACGTTTTGTGTTTCACCTCAAGCCGACTCTCGTTGTTTTGGGAGCATGGGGCGGTTTTCGCGCTGTTCTTACTTCCGCTGCCTTAGTTTTCGTAGTAACTGTAGCATGCAACGATTTTTTCTCCTTGGTTCCCGGCATGGCATCCCATGTCACATCTTCCTCACAGGCGTCCATGATATGTTCATTTAACTCTTCGTGTGCAATGGACGCGCCTGCGACTCTAGCGTACATTTTCTCACATTCGTCACCACTATGTCCAAATCGGAAACACATCGGCCATTTCGAAATTCGACATTCCCGTCTTATGTGTCCTGTGCGTTTACAGCGTAAACAGAGCGGTACACGACCTGGGATGCCGATCAGCGCTGTTCCGCCAAATATCTCGATATATCAATATATTTGATATATCGCTATATATCAAATATCAAATATCGTTCCCAGTTTGTGCAATATGGACAAGAGGCTTCAGAATCTGTCAGAGTCACCTCCGGCGTTCCACAAGGTTCTGTCCTTGCGCCAGTTATCTTCCTACTTTTCATTAATAATATTACAACTAACATTGATGCTAAAATTAGATTATTTGCAGATGATTGTATCATATACCAGGAAATCAACAGATCGGATGATCACCTTGTACTAAATAGCTCTCTTCAATTAATCAATAAATGGTGCGCTGATTGGCAGATGTCTCTCAACGTGAGCAAAACTGTTTGCATGTCTGTAACAAGAAAGAAATCTATTTCTGAATTTCAGTACGGCTTTGATAATGTAACGATTTCACGGATGACTCAGTGTAAATATTTAGGCTTATTTATTCCTTCAGATTTAAGGTGGGACCTACACGTGAATCATGTAACGTCAGAGGCATTAAAAAAGCTTATGTACATAAAAACAACACTCAAGCTAGCCGCTACACCCACTAAACTCTTGGCATACACTAGTCTTGTTAGACCAACACTGGAATATGCTAATATCGTTTGGTTTCCTTACACGAAGAATAATATAGCTAAGCTTGAAAATATACAGCGCAAAACAGTAAGATTTATTTTTAACAAATACAGGCGCACCGACTCACCAACTGAACTTCTTAAAAAGTCTGGTCTCCTTACACTAGCTAACAGGGCTAAGCGACTTAGGCTTAAGTTCTTGTACTCTCTGCTGTATGATGCTTTCAAAATTGACAAATCCAAGTACGTCTCTTTTTCAAATACTAGACAGACCAGGCACAAACATGGTAAAACCTTGACTGAATAGTGCTTTAAAAATGACTGCTTCCGCTACTCTTTTTTTCCTTTAGCTACGAGAGAATGAAATCAACTAGATCCTGTCATCACTAACAACACCTCCATCACATCATTTCTATCTCGGCTGGATGTTTTATTGCACAGTGATGTGTAATTATGACTGACTTTATTTGCATATTTTTTTTTTCCACGTGTGATTGAACAGTGGTTGTTTAATTTGGCTTCGAAAATGTATGTTAACCCTTATGTATTAATCTTAAAGGTATTTCTACTATTCTTTATATCCCAGTGTTTATTGTACCAATTACTTGCATTTTTATGTTGTAGGTGTGATGAAATGTGAACGAGTGTGTACTTACTTTTGTGTGCTCCTTCCTGTAAAAATCCCTAAGGAATTGGCAGTAGTTTCAAATAAGTAAATAAATAAATCTCCCTCTAAAGGGGGATATTTTCAATGTCTTCAGTCCTATTCGGGCTAATCTGGTTGTCGACTCACACCATCGAAACTTTCAGCACGCCATTTTTCCCTTGCAAGTTCAGTCACGTTCCCGTAGGGCTCCAAGTCCTTATATACGACCTCATCGGGTACATGTAAGGGCACCCAGTGCAGTCTGAGGCGCACTTGGTCGAGCACCGAACACTTCAGGTTCTTTACCTTGAGTTTTTTTGCTTCCATCACCCGCTTTTTGACCGCTGCAGATCGAAGGGTCAGCATCCATAGGTGATTCATCTGGTAGGATTCAAAGGCGGCGATTTTCTTCAAGACATAGCACCTTCCAAGCATGCCTCTCTGAAGTCCTCAATCCGGTAGGGTTGTCCTCGGAGGTCACAGCGTAAAGAATTTGGTAGAGACACTTAAGACTGCCTACATGTGGAAAAGCGAAGGCATTAAAGTCTCTATGGTGACACTAGGAACACCTTCAGTCAGCCAGAACTGTGGAGCCGCCGTGGCGTCGAGGAAGCGTACTCGTCCCGCACTCCAGAGGCCTGGGTTCGACCCCTACCCAGACCGAATTTTACCAAATTTTCTTTTCAAGGCCATTAATTTACTTTGTTTACAGGAACCTCCCTGAAAAATTTGACGTCGATCCGAGCATTTTCGATGTGTTTTTACTCTTTGCGCCTTCGGCCTTTTTTGGTACTATCGCTCAGTCACGCCGCCAACGACACTGGATTTTCGTGCATTGGGGCATATAGTGCGTTGAGATTAAAACACTGAGTTTAGCGCAGCAGTTCCCGTGATAAACGGTGTCAGGATAACTTTGTATGCACAATGTAAGACAAAATACGATAATCCGTGACCGTGGTAGGCCGTTGTAAAACGCTCCTTGAGAGCTTTTTTTTTTTTTTTTTTTCGAACGTCCGCTTGGCGTGTTAGAGGCCTATAATAGGCCACGCAGACACGCTTGTGTGGCTTGGGAACGAGCGGGGGTTAATACTTAGCTATCGCGTTTCTTGTTATGGGCTGCCTGGTGCGCGCGAAAGGCGAGCGTTCCAAAAGATTCCTCCGGCACCATCAAATATGTAGTGCTTTGGGGCCCATAGGTTCCATCGTGGAAAGCCCGCCAACAAAATGGCGCAAGGTCAGAACAGCACCGCGATGAAAAAGCAGGCATGTAAGTGATGTGGTGTAGTCACAACCTAGCTCAAATTATAGTAACTGGCAACTAAAAGAGACGCTAAAATTAAAAACAAAAATATAAATTAGGGCTTACTTAAGCACTTTTTTTATGGAAAACTTTTAAAGCAATTTTTAAGCCGTTATAGACCAACTCAACTTGCTGACGTCATACGACCGCGGTGGCGCTGCTGTAGGTACTGCGCATGCGCTAACGCTTCATTCCTCCCAAATTTGGCTTCTGCGCATGCGCAGTGCCCACACCTGTTGTGGGCAAAGCGGGCTTGTTTGTAAACAGTGTGTTAGTTTATACTTGGTTTCACCTTATCTGCGAGCGAAGCCAAAGCTAGAAGCGCGAGACCAGCGCTTTTTGCGTTTCTCCCCAGCTCGCGCGCTCGAGCAAAGCCTGAACACACGGAGCTTTCGTGCTCGCGCTTCCAGCTTTGCCTTCGCTCGCACATAAGGTGAAACGAAGTATAGACGCAATTTAGGTGGGGCTAGCCCTGCTTTAGGCCCCGCCCGGTCCTTACAGAACTAAGCACCTTTGCTCGGCTCTCATTGGTTGGATAGATGATTGGCCTGTAAAGTGTTCGTTGTAAAATGGTTTCTCCGTGCCGTAATAGTATGTATATCGACAATATATATTTTTTTGTGTGTGAGAAACAAATAATTTGGATAGAGTCATTGCTGTTTTCAAAATTATCCGGAGATTGCCTACACTCTAAGAAAAAATGGAGGAAAAAGGTAGCAACGGCGCGTCTTCCTCCCTTCTACTGACGAGCCCCCAAGCGGACACGACAAAAATGGAGGAACGAAACGTTTTTCTCCTTCTCCAAGCAGACGGGAGAAAGCTTTCGCCCTCACGACTCACCTTCTTTCGGTTTCGTTTTCGAGCAGGTCGCCCACGTTGTTTAATAAATGCTGTTGAGTTGATTGAGCTTCAGCGGCAGCGAAGGCCGCCTGTAATTCCGTCTTCTAGTCCAAAGGTGCAGAACATTTCGGTTGCATTGACGTTTTTATCACAAATTTAATCAAACCAGCACACGAAGCCGCTAGAAACAGCGAAACTCCGGAGCAGTGCCAGCGGTGCTACGTACACTGGGCCGTCTCCGGATTGCAGGACCCACGCGGAACTACAGTCCTACAGTAGCGGAACCACGAGGAACTGCGTCGACGTTTTCGACGTTATGGAAATCGCAGGAACTGCGTCAAAGACAGGCGGGTTTTGCTGCCGGTTGCCTGGGTGCCTTCCGTGCTGAGTTCGGTTCTGTTTTCCGATGCCGAGTACCAACGGGCGTTCAACGGGGTACTGTATTTCTGCGTGTCAGCAACATCGTGATGGCAGTGTTCTGGGTTCTGAACAGAAGACTGGAATTATCGCCGATGTGACCGTGTGTTCGCGTATCAGTGGTGTGACAGCAAGATGAGATTACATAAACTGTCGGGCATTGATACCGCTGGTCGGGCCGTGATCAGAGGGGGCGGGGTGTCGCAGGTTGACATTCCGCTTTACATTAAAACGTCTAAGACCACTTGAGGGATTAGGTGCAATCGATCGACGTGCGGATAGTCACGTTGAAACGCTGGTCTGAACAGTAAGCTACTATCGTACAGTGGCCAGTGTGACCGTCGGTTGTCTCCTCCCCGAGAGCGATTGCGCTCTGGGGAAAAGACTGAACAGTATGAAATTAGGACGGGAAATACCGGTGGCAATCAGTTCGTCGAACGACGTTTCATGGACAAATCGTTTCGTCGACACTGCGATGTTTCATCGACAGATCGTTTCGTGGAAACGAGTACCCGCTCGTTTCATCGACAGACGTTGCGACGTTTCGCCGACAGCTCGCTCTGCCAGCTGCACGGCTGCACCTCCTTGCGGTTTCTGCGCCTGCGCGGCTCGCGGCCTTATGCTGAATGGATGGACGCGGTCGTGGCAGAGCCGTATATTAGGAGAGTTTGGACAATAGGCGGAGCAAAGGCCGCCGCCAGCGCCGAATATTCCCCCCACGCTTAGAGCGTAAACTAAATTTGTGACACAGCGTCGACCAATCAGGAGACCTCTACTCCATCTCACAAATGTCGACAGTGAAGACAAAGGCACAGGCGCGTGAGCCTAGCTCAGCGAAACGCTATTGTTTGTACGAGACCTCGTGCATAGGAGGCACTTTCCAAAGCCACGCGCTCGTGCCCGTGCCTTTGTCTGCACTGCTAGAACAGCGTCCTGAGACTGGCTGAAAGAAAGCAGTGCAAAGGGTGGGGTGCGCGAGCGTCTTGAGACGCGGAGTTCCGCTCGGCACGGCTCAAATTATACTTCGTTTCACTTTACCTGCGAGCGAAGCCAAAGCTAGAAGCGCGAGACCAGCGCTTTTTGCATTTCTCCCCAGCTCGCGCGCTCGAGCAAAGCCTGAACGCACGGAGCTTCCGTGCTCGCGCTTCCAGTTTTGCCTTCGCTCGCACATAAGGTGAAACTGGTGAAACGAAGTATAGTCGTGGCACAAATTTAGAGCACGCGACCACCGCTAGGGGCTGTTTCGCGGCCTGTGGTTGGCCCGAGATGCTCGCCTATTCAAACCAATGTATGGCCAAACTCTCTCAATAAACGGCTCTGGGTCGTGGCAGAGCCGTGGACGTCGTGGATGGATGAATGGATGAAAGATGGCCGACTGGGTCAAGTAGGGCGAACCAGTGCGCAGTCATCTTGCCTCACCGACTTAAACTATCTCAATTTCTTTTTCAGCTTATTTTTTTCTTTTTTCTTTTCTTTTTCTTTTCTTTTTAGGCCACCGATTGCACCGATGTCGGAACTTATGATTTGTATGGTTTCGCTCGTGTCTTCGCCCGAACCTTTGGGGAAGCGTTGTCAAAGCAGGAAAGTTTTGTTCTCGACCACTGTCCTTTCTCAAATTAGATTTTTGAAAAGAATAAACAATTTAACACTGGGACAACACAACCACATGAGAGATGTGGTTGTGTTGTCCCAGTGTTAATTGCTTATTCTTTCTTCATCCATCACTTGAACCAACACGCTCTTCTCCCAAGCAGATTCTTAAAACATTCAACGATATGCGCTGCTCTTGAGGGCTACGCTTTCGGCAGCATACGTGATCGAGGTGTCTGTACGTCATCGATTGCAACCCTTTGCGTGCTGGCCGCCGGCACTCCGACTGTTTCGGCGAAGTGGCAGGTTCGTTTCCAGAGCAAGTGTATCTTACTGCGCGTCGCGTCCTTTGGTAGAATCCTCAAGAGCCACCTGAACATAGCATAAAAAATAGTCGACACGTCAAAGCACTAAAGCTCTAAAAAAATGAAAAACAAAACGAGGCCTGTTTGCGGTGCACACAGCCATTCTATCGTTGAAAGTGGCATAAAAACGGTTTTTAAGCTAATTGGCATCAGGTCTCAGCCGCTAGCAATAAACTTTGGAGGAGACTGAGCATTCGGTTACGCGTTTTACTTTTACGTTAATAAAGCACGAATCTTTTTTCCACCAAACACTGGGTATTCAAGTATTGTACTTAGCAGACCGCATACGAGTTTTCGACTTTAGCATATTTAGCTTCTGGATATTAAATAACACAATAGTTCTGCATATGTTATGTCTGCACTGACATTTTGCATGCACATAAACCCATATATGACCAAAAAACATTAGATTTGGAAGCCGTATTTTTGTGCAAAGAGCTCGGTCACGAACTTGCCCTGGTATCTGTCTGCTAACATCAATAAAAAAAGAAACACAATTCAATGTCGCGTATGAGGACCAGTCGGCATGCTGCCGACAGATCTCGTCTAGTGGTACTACCGCCTCCAAGGCCTTGCATGTGGCGGCTGCTCGAGAGAAGTTATATATAATGCATTAAGTTGCACATTTGATATCAACTATGGTTTACTTTGTGTAGTGAGACAAAGCATTGCAATATAGCGTTTTCTAGGTTTACTTGCGGGCACCGTGCTCGCGGGAGTGCGAGTGTCATTGTTTTTCGGGATTTTGTTTTTTGTTTCTATTTGACATTGTTTACAGCCCCCTTCTTATGTAATGTCATTTTCAAACAGCCCTTAAACGATGAAACGAGTGCAACTAAACAGTTTTTTCGCGTATAAGTCGCAGTAGCCAGTAAAACACTGCATCACTTTTCCTTTTGAATAATTGAAGGTAATGTATATGTTTAATTTAAATTCAACTATTAGGGTGGTAATGTAGCAATAAAAAACTGCAAGCTGTATTTTTGTTTAAAAATAACCAATATAAAAAAAAAATCTGTGTCCACGCTCTTTTCCGCAACCTACCATTGGATCGAAGTTTAGTTTTGCGCCTACGCATATTTTTCTCCACTACTTTTCTTCTTCCAGTAACTTTCAGTTCCATAAACGGGCATCGGAACTTCCAAATATCCGAATAGGCAGCGCTCGAAGCCGCGAAGAAAAAAAAAAAAAAATGTTTGTCGACGAAACGTTTCAGGGAAGTGCTGTCCACGAAACGATTTTCGACGAAACGTCACAGTGTCGACGAAAGGTGTGTCCATGAAACGTGTGTCCACGAAAAGTTGTCCACTAAACGTAATTCCACGAAACGAGTTTCGACGAAATGATAGGGACCCACCCCTTATTTTTCTGTTTAAATATACTGCGGTTCCTGGAGAAACTGCCCTCCAAGTGGAGCGCTGGGATGAGCGCTAGACGTTATCGAGCGCGCGACGGCGTAGCT
>JABSTQ010007649.1:0-35671 GCA_013358835.2 Ixodes persulcatus
TTAGCTTTGCAGAATTTCACTGCCTCATACGCAGCACCTACGCAATTTGTAGTTTATAAATTGCGTTGTTCCGGCTACTATTAGGAACCATTTGAGTTAAATGAATGCCATTGTAATGAACCCGTGAGCTTTGATGCAACGTCGGGAACAACGTCATTACGGTAGTCATGGTCGCGTTGTTCATTAGGGCATTCGACATGTATCGTCCTCGCGTTGGCTAACTCTATCTAGGAAACTAATCTTGTAATTCCGTTAGTAAATGTCAACGTTTCTAAACCACTCAATTGGGAACTGCCATAAAGACTGCTCTGAGAAAGTGGCCCCGATCTGTCCTCGCGAATTGAGCTAATGGCGAACACAACGCCGCCATTTCTTCCGCAGCGGTCACTCGAGGAACCGCACGTTACTTCCATTTTGGCTTTGATCGCTATTTGTGCGCCGAAACAGATACAGTGGAAGAGGTTACAGGGGTGCCACCCCCGCCCTCCCCAGCGGACGCGCCGCGTCTAACTACCGAAGTTAAAATACACCTAGGTCGGGACGCGCTACCTGAAAGCACCGCTGAGGCATGGTTGTATAAAAACATATAATTGTGCCGCAAAACCTTGCAACTAAAGATTTTAAAAACATCACGCGCCCTTCATTTTGTACTAACTCTAATAAAAGTTACTACAAAAAGAGTTTTTTCTGTTGGTTTTTACGCAAAAAACATGCTTTCTAAAAGCTCAAGGTGACCACAGTACAGACAAATGATAAAGAGTGGCGCTGTTGTCGTATTTAGCTCGGTCTCGTGGACGCCAGCGGCCCAGGTTTCGACGGCGAGTTTCCCAACTGAGTGTTTTAGTAACGTTGGTAAATGTTAGTGATGGACCGAATCTGCCGAGCATCAGATTCGGCAAAGTTCGGCAAATGCCGAACTTTTGAAGGAAAGTTCGGCAAAGATTCGGTGAAAAATCGGCAAATGTGTGCGCACGCGCGAGAACGCGAGCGGAGCCATGGATGCAAATGGACGCCGTGCAGTCGTGCGGTTACCATCGTGGAGTGTAGTACAACCAGCGGTTACGGCGCGGTCTGGAGTAGCAACGATAACTGTGCGTTTGTGAGCGAGTGTGGTTCTCTTCAATATTTCCTGCCTCAAGAATAGAAGATGGACCAGTAAGTTACGCAGTCCACTGCGCAAGTGACAAATAATGCGGTGCATTCTGAAACATTGGCCGACAATTACTTTAAAGCACTTCTAGAAATTATAACAATTCTGTTTTCGGCTGAGGAGTAGTGTGTTCCAAAACAAAATATATTGCTTTTTCAATTATTGTTATTTCGCGATTTTCATGTACCTGCATAAAACTAAACAAAGAACTATAATGCTCGACGTTGCACATTTGACATTCCTAACTCTCCCTATGTTCCGAAACGTTCGTGTGTGTCCTAACACCAGAAATGGGCATTTTAAAGGTTAAAAACGAGACGTTGCGAATATGGGACTCACACTTTCATGCAAAGCTGACGTCAAGTAGCTCAAATCGAAAACATGCATATTTACAATTAATATTATTATTATCTCTTCTGGTGAAGGCTCAGCAACCGTTGCATTCGTTTTCGCGCACAAAACGGTGACTTCCAGAGAAAGGCAAGAACGCAGCGTTATTGCCTTCATTTTAACAATGTACACACACATGCGGGCTTGCGCTGATGATGCCTCAAAACCGAAACTCTCGTAGCGTGATTCGCCACGCTCGCTTCTACCCAACCTCGTTGTCACGCCACTTCTGCAAATAGTCACTAAAATTGCAGTAAAGACACAAAAACGACACCGATACAATTATCTTGTAGAATATCACCTTATTTAGTAATAACTATGTCAATATGCATTAGATGTTGCATATAAGTTGAGAAAAAAGGAACATAAAACCCTTTTTCGCCAGAAAAAACGAAATATCAACGTTCAGTCTGGTAACAATGTATTTTTGCCGAATCCTTGCCGAATCTTTAAAAAAGTTCGGCAAAAGTTCGGCTTTGCCGAATCCCGAGATTCGGCGCCAAACTTTCGATTTGGCAAAAGTTCGGCCCATCACTAGTAAATGTTAATGCACACGTTTTTCAAATTCACGTGTTTAGGTTGCAAATCATTTGAAAGGATGAATAAAAACCAGAACCTAAATATATTAATTTATTCCAGACAAAACATCGCAAAACATTTCTGTGTTTTTTAATGATGTATGTGTTGCAAGTTTTTGTTTTATATAAATATTTTTATTTTTGACGTAGATGTAGAACTGTAAAAAATCAGCACAAAAAATGTTTTTCCTGCCTGCAAAAAACAAACAAACAAGGTTCAAGATAGAAAAAGCTTGTATTATAATGCAAGCTATACAATTGGTCGCCGTTGCAGGTCTTTGGTTTTATGCAACCATTGTATTAATACATTTTGGGGTAACACGAAACAAATATTTTTTATGAGTTTATTGAACAATAGTGCAAATGCACGACTAAATAAACATTTCACAGAACCTATGATAATATATAGGACATGATTCTTGGACACAGTGAGATTACGACTAGGATATGTTCCACCTTGAGGAACGTTTTATTTCAGATGTAACGTACTTTTTTTCTGAAAGTGAATGTAAACATATAAAAAATATTCGCAGATATGCGGGTAACTCCGTGACAGCTAGAAGATTCGGCAGCTTGGCTCAATTATGAAGGTTGCTCTAGCCTTGACATTCTACACCCTTGAATTTCTGAAGAGTGAGTCTCAAAACACCAATGCAGTAGCAATAAAGCTAGCTCAGCAATTTGGTACATCTTCCCAGGTAGCACACCGCGTCGGCCGGTATCGGGACTACGCCGGCCGGTCCTGGTAACAGGATGGCGGCGCCCGGCCATTGGCGCCGGTGAGCTACCGGCCCCGGCCGGCGTCGGGGTTTCGTCTTGCTCACTGGCCAGTTCAGCCGTAGAAGTTACAGTGACTGGCCGACATCGGGTTTTTGCTGTCTTTGCTGGCCAGTCTTTCCATGGAGATTCCAGCGACTGGCCGGTATCGGTATTTTGCTGTCTTTGATGGCCAGTATTTACATGGAAGTTCAGTGACTGGCCGGCATCGGTACTTTGCTGTCTTTGATGGCCAGTATTCACATGGAAGTTCAGTGACTGGCCGGTATCGTCGCTTTGCTGTTCAGACTGGCGAGCCCCGCCATGGAAGTTACGTTTACTGACCAACATCGTTTTATTTATTTATTTTTTTTGCCGTTTTTACTATACAGTCAAGTCATTGAGATTCTGACGAACTGCGGCAATTCATGAATAGCGAGTGGAAATGTTTGCGTTGATCAATCCTTCGCAAATAACTGCCGACGCTGGTGTATTTGATCCCAGCATGGCAAGGCTGACGTGTTTTATCGCGAAACCGCGAGAAGAAACAATGCGGCGAGGAAGATTTGCCATTCAGGATTCGAGAGTGTGACCGTACGCCATGAAAAATAAATTACACAACGCCGAACGATACTTTTTCAGGAAGGTAGTTTAGTTTGATGTACTATACTTAAGGTCCGGCGGTATACGCACGTGCTTGGCTTTGATAAAAAATAAAAATAAAACGGTATAGTGGAGCCTCCGAATGAGGGACAACAACAAACACGTGGCATGATTGAGCACGCGCTTTGAGTTACAAAAACAATAATACGCATTACTTTCCAGAATCTGGACAAGTAAGAGATGTATGTATTGCTTATGACGCTACGAGAGGTACACAACTCTCCTGAGATCATGTTATTGGTGATGTTAATTGAGTGTGAAAATATGCTATTTCATGCAAGAATCGACTGTTTTCTGTGGTAGTTACGATCATCGAACAGAAATATTTTAAATGTTCACATAGCAAGACGACCTGTCCCCCGATAGCTTATGTTATACGACATACCGCACCAAAAAAACGCAAATATAAAAACTTTTTTTTTTTTTAACACGATAAAACGAGAAACACAAATGCGTTGTAGATGTTTACACTGCCGGGTTTGTGAATGTGACCCCTTGACGCTACGAAACATAAATGCTATAACACCGAAGGATAACGTTTCTGAAATCTAGTTTAATTATCCGCACTGTACTTGAATCTCAGGAATAAAAACATGTCTAGGCCTAATAAAAAAGTAAAACTGCGAAGCGCAACCTCGATAAGTAAAACCAGGCGGCAGGCGAGGGATTTCACTGATGTACCAGAACAAAATTAAGTACTACATTCCGGAAGTCAGAAAATTAAGAGATGTGCCTAATACGTAGCGCTCTATGAGCTCAGGTAAATAACTGCCTTAAAATGGCGGTATTTTTGTTTTAATAGTGGGTAAAGGTGACCGCCTTCAGACAAACTTCGGCTGCATCGCTGTGGCAGTTTGCCCACTTACACATTTTCCCATTTTGCTCTCAATATTCCCATTATTATTGCCTTATTTACTTCGTTGAAAGGACTTGCGCTGTTTGCCTACTACACTGACCCACCTATTAGCATTATCCCGGCAAAGCAAGAGGGCCACGGTTTGTGCATTGCATCAAATCAAATTCAAGTCGGAGCACGTGGAGCGGAAGCTCGCGCTGCAGAACCCACGGATCCTGGGTTCAACCCCCATCCCTGCCCGTTTCGATCTGGATGTGCATCGTACCGGCGTGCGGTCGTGTATCACTACTGCGTGGTGAACATTAGGGAGTTTTAGAATAACGTACGCAATTTTAGCGCACGCTAGCGCTAAATTTAGCGCTTGCATTAGCGCGCGCGACGCGAGAGAGTTTTAGAATAGCGTTTCTCCGTCGCGACGCAAAAGCCCAAGCATCTCGCGCTTGCGACACCACCAAGATACAGTCACAATTTTTATTTCACACACAAAGTGCTGTAACTTTAGAAACGAGTTTTTTGGTCCAGAGTACTATTTTAGATTTGTTTAAACGTGAGAATGCGACGCGAGCGGTTGACCGGTCGTGTCCGCTTGCGTCGCCTCGGCAAGAGAGGTCTCGTGTACTGACCTTCGCACATCGTACCTTCGCCGAGAAATGTTCGCGAGTCACAAGCGTCAAGTTGCCGGTGATCGTTTCCAAACCGAGTACAATGTCGTCCCGTATTGAAAATCTCAGTCGCGAGGATGCCGCCGACGTCGCACTCACGACGCCGCCAAAGCAGCCGCCGACATAGTCATAGAAGCCGCCATTTTTTTAACTCTGCTCGTCTTGGCTGTAGCCAACTTCTCATCTCGAATCCTCTTTGGAGAAGCGCAAAGACTCTTTGCGTACGCACGCTATTTCCGAGAAATAGCGCACGCTAAAATTGCACACGCAAAGCGCAAAAAGTTAGTATATGATCTCTATGACGCAAAACCTGGTTTGCGTTCGGAGCATGCGCAGTGGCGACGACGCTATTCTTTGCGCACGCAAAGCTTTAGCGTGCGCTATTCTAAAACTCCCTATTAAAGACCCCAGGCTAGCGGTTGTACTGCACTAGCTAAATTGCTTATCTACAGCTGAGACACCAGACGCCCACTGAAGCAGACTAACTTCCGGCTGTATAAACATAACACAACATTTTTTTCATTTCATTTCATTTATTATGTCTCTCAGGGCCCGAAGGCATTACAGAGAGGAGTGGGGCACAGTAAATGGAACAAAGCAGGTAACAACGAAAAAGCAAAAAATACACAAAATAACTACTAAACATCATGTAACACGTTAAGTAATGGCACAGTAGTGGAATTCAAAAATTCAATTGAAATTTGGGCTTGTACTTCCTATTTTCACCTTCTGCGTGAGTTTTACCCTAAAGTAGGGGGCCGGCGACTGCAAAAAACATAGCTAATATTTAAAATAGTAAGAACAAATAAAAAGCGCAGTAAAAATTAAAAGAAAAAAACCTCCATTTTTTCGGGGATTCGAACCATCGACCACAAGATCAGCAGAACCGCGCGTTAACAAGCAAGGCCACAACGACAATTTTTCTTTTTTTTCTTTATTACATGGAAGTTATAGAACAAGAGAAAGCACATGAGCCAAAAAACATTCAAACAGGCAAACGAGCATAGTAATATACATATAAAGATGAAATGCTATTTACAGAGAACATTCAATCTACAGTCAACAATAGGCCTCTTTCACGCTGATGTCTTGATTAGATTATTATACAAAACTAAACAAATGATAATCAAATCTTTCAAAACCTAATGACACTCAGAACGCATCCAAAGTTCTTAGTATCACAGTGCTATATGCGTAAATAACGGAGGGGTTGACAATGGGCAAACAAGCAAAATGTTCAAAAATCTGGTAGACCTATGCAGGCGTCTAACAGTGGAAACCAATCAGGCTGGGATGGCTGTGCCGCGTAAACACTGCGCAGCTGAGCCATATTCTCCACAAAAATAGATTTTGTGGTGCGTGGCGCTTCCGCGTTTCTATCTATCATTCTACATCTCCACAAACTGTGGAGGCCTAAAATTACGAATGTGTCGTAAGGAACACTTTCCCCTTTTGAGAATGGAAGGAAACGGATAGTTTGATCAGTGATGTCGAGGTCTTTCTTTAGTGTTCGTTGAAGCACATCCCAGAAAAAAAAGGCGTCATTACAGTAAATGAAGCAGTGTTCTATGGTTTCTGGCTTATTGCATAGCCTACAATTAACCGTCCACGGCACAAATATCCCTCTACTATGAAGCCAAGTTTTAACGGGCAAGGTCGAAGTGTGCAGTTTGAAAAAGAACGATTTGGTTGATGGTGGAACAGACATCTTCTTTACTCTGTAAAGGACATCGTCTTGGGGATCGACAGGAAAGTGACTTCGATAAAGCGGGATAGGAAAAATGCTTTCGATTATTGCTGCTGATAGTTTCTTGCGTGTTACACTAAATAAATAATCTAATGAGAAACGTGTCTTCAAGAATTCAATTGTGTCCACAACCTCTTTTAGGAAGCCCCAAGGTCTTCCCTGAAAGGAATCATCACTGGACACAATTAAATAATTTAAACTTGTGGCCAGTCGTAACTGAAGAACGGTGTTGAGGAAGGGATGGTCGGCATTCTTAAAGAAAAAAAACCGGGATACTAATTGCCGAACAAATAGATGACACAGACTTAGTCCACCTGCCTCCAGGGGAAGGAAGAGGTTGTCCCTTTTGAGAGGCTCCCACGACGAACGCCAAATAAATGTCGCAAAAATTCGATGAAATTTTTGAATGTTTTTACGCGCACAATGCATCACCTGAAGTACATACATTAGCTTAGACACTAGGAACACGTTGCACACGTTTGCCCTGGTGAACATGGACATGTCACGTCCTTTCCATGCATCAGCTTTCCTCCTCAACGAGGTTTCCATTGACGTCCAGTATGATGAGCTACTCCTGATGTGTGAGAGTGGAACTCCCAGGTATTTCAGGGGACCACGATTCCATGCAATACCGGCAAAAAAGGGGGGCGTGGTAGCCCATGAACCATACCAAAATCCGTTACATTTTTCCGGGTTCATTGATGCTCCAGTAACACTACAGAAATGTTCCGTAACGTGGATGGCCTCTTCCACACTCTTCTTATCAGCACCGAAGATGGCAACGTCATCGGCATAAGCGAGTACCTTTACCTCAGCATTATTAAGTGCAAATCCTTGAATACTCTGACTTGCCAATATGCTCCGGCACAAAGGTTCCAAATATATGGCGAAGAGAAGAGGTGATAATGGACAGCCTTGGCGAACGGAGGCTTTTATGTGTATTTTATCGGAAAGCATGTTGTTCACAATTAATCTTGTAGTGCTATTATGATAACATAAGTTAATACCTTCGGACACTGTTTCGCCTACGTTGATGTGGCGTAGGAGTGCAAACAAAAATGCGTGGCTCACACGATCAAAGGCTTTTGACAAGTCAATTTGTGTCAAAGCAACTTGTGTGTTACTGTCAGAGGCACACTCAAGAACCGAGCGCGCAACGTGGATATTGGTTTGAATACTTCTTCCTCTTATACCACATGTTTGGTGCTCACCAATAAGGTCTTCAATTACTAGCTGGAGTCTGTCATTTAATATTTTAGCAAATATCTTGTAATCTACATTGCAAAGTGATATTGGCCTATAATTTTCAACTTTTTTCCTCAGTTCCACGTCTTCCGTCTTGGGTATTAGGACAGTATGGCAGTCGTAAAAGGATGGAGGAAGCGTCTTCCATTGGTAGGACTCATGAAAAACGTCAAGTAACACTTGACATAGTTTGTCTTGGTATTTCTTATAAAACTCTCCGCTAAGCCCATTGGGTCCTGGTGTTTTGCCATTTTGAAGAGAGTCGATTGCGGCCTTGACTTCATCTAAAGTTATAGGGCCTTCTATGATCTTTTTATTGTCTTCACTAAGTGCAGGCATCAATGATAACAAGTTATCTACATCCTTTGCATTGCCTGTGTGAATAGCCTTGCCAAAAATGCTTAAATAGTGGATTTGAAATGCTTTAACAATCAAGGTTGGCTCCTTGATAGTTATGCCTTCTTGATCTATTTCTAATATTTCTTTCGATAGGGCATATCGCCTCTCATCATCCAGGGATCGTTTGGTGGGTTGCTCGCCAAGCAAAAACTTTTTCGTGCGAGAACATATTACAGCTCCACGATATCTTTCTGCCTCGAATTTTTGAAGCTGTGCTCTGGTGACATTGATGTCGTCATTGTGAAAACCGGGATTGATGCTTTCCATCTCATGGAATAACGAGAGAGTTTTATGGAGTTCGCGCTGTTCCTGTTTGTTTTCGTAAGATATTGTTGTAGAGCGTTCAATTGCCAAGTTTTTTACCTCTTGCTTAAAACTGTCCCATATTGCAAAAATATGCATATGACTATTTTTAAGGCTCTCTGACAGAATTAATGAAACACCTTTTGAAAACTTCTCATCCTTTAAAAGCTTCACATTAAGTTTCCACAGTTCCCATTTGGGCCGAAAAACACGGAGAGTTTTGGTCCCGAAGCTAACAGAAACTAAACAATGGTCAGAAAAGAACACCGGTTTAACGCTATAGTTGTTCATTAAATTAAATGCATCGCCTGACACATATATTCTATCAAGACGAGCGTGTGAAACACCTTGAAAGTGGGTGAAGCGTATTGATTGGTCTTTCCGACATGCCACATCTACAAGGTTGCGCTCCTGCAGTATGTCAATGAGTAACGCAGAGCTTTTGTCATACCGTGTCTGCTGTAGCGCACGGTCTTCTGCGCTACAGACGCAATTAAAATCCCCCATTAGTACAACTATTTTGTCGGTGTTCAGAAAATGTGCTAGAAACTGGAAGTAAGAAGTCCTTCCATTCACCGTATTAGGAGCATATATACAAATAAAACGCCAGTTGATCTGTCTTAAAGAAAGTCACATAAAATGAGACGCCCTTCCTGGTCACTGGTCAAGGAAACAGACGGATAGCCAAGCTTTTTACGAAGAAACAGAAAACAACCGGCAGAAAGGCCTACTGCATGACTCACACATATCTCGAAGTCATTCCGAAAAGGCTCTAAAGCCTCTGCCACGTCTTCCTCTGATGACAATTTTGCTTCTTGTATTGCGGCTATGTCAACATGCTCGTGATTCAAGAGCCTTAGAAGTTGGTACTGTTTCCTTTTAGACCTTAAGCCCCTACATTTAACGTTAAAAAATGCAAAGGCAGGACGGATTTTATGAGGGGCATTAGGGTGAGCTAAAGCCCCTCATGACCGTCTTCAAGCGTCTTATGGCTACTTTGTTTTCGATACGGCTGATGTCTGGGTCCTACCTGTTTTCTATCTTTTCTCGATTTCGCGACAGGCCCTTCATCAGCTACAACAGTGTCAGACTGATAGCCAAGTCCTTCTGAAAGATCTTGCGGTTTCAGCGCGTCTGCATCCAACCCGATGGTCGTTGGTGCTACCTCAAAGGTGGTGGTGTCGTCTCCACTTGCTGTAGCATCCTCCCCGACGACCGTGGTTGTTGACGAGTTGTCGTCATCATCGTCAGGTGGGGGGGATGGTTCAGGGAGGAGTTCTGGATCGTTTTCCGTGGTTTGGGGGTCGATCACTGCTGCTGGTAGGTCACCTTCTGCTTGGCTCTTAAAGGCTTCTGCGGGTGGTGTGTGCCCGGAAGCATCGACAACCTCCGAGACATCCATCAGGAGCTCAGACTGTTCCTCTTCGTCCTGGGATATCGTTCCGCGAAGCTTGCTTGCATAAGTTGTGACGCAGTCGTCTGCGGTGTGTCCGTAGCGTTTACATTCCGAGCAGCGCGGTGTTCTGCACTGTCGGCGGACGTGTCCTACCCTGTTGCACCTTAGGCACAAGGGGGGTCTTCCTGGAATAAGGATGAGAGATTGACATCCATACACTTTAAGTAAAAATGGAATTCTCTCCGTGGTGATTCCTTCATGCAGGGTAATGTTAACTTCCCTGTTGAGGGTGTCCATGTGCTCCATGCCGGGGCACCGCCACTTCTCTCGGCTGATGTTAGGAACTGTGCCGTAAGGCGCTAGAGCTTCGATGATACGCCTATCTTCGAGGTAGTCCGGAAGCCAAATAAGCTTGATCTTGAGGTCCCGGGTGTCTGGGTCAAGGACAAGGCATTTCTTACCTTTCACGACCAGCTCACCACGACTGCAAAGCTTCTCTTTGGCGAGGGCGTTGACGCAGATCACCATCCACACATGACTCATCTGAAATTGTCCGGTGGCTTTGACATCTTTCAGGTCGATGACATCTTTGATGGCGTCTCGAAAGTCAGGGGCCGTGTATGGCCTAGCAGTCAGATCGGCGTGAAGAAATACGGAGTTGAGGACGATGTTGCCGGTTGGCAGACGTGGAAGTATGACCTTATATTCGTTGGAGACGACATCCGAAGATTTAGAAATGACTCGGCCAGTGGCCGATGCGGTGTTTCCACCAGAGAGCATTTTTCCACGGCCGTTCGCAACGGCGTCTTCTTCTTCCTCCCCAAGCCACAACGACAAACCGGAAACGTGCCGTTTTTAGTAAGTTATATGTCTACTAAATTCGTTTGGATAAATTGTGCGATGGGTTTCGTATTTAATTTTTTGCTACATGTTCAGGACGTATTTCTAATACTGTGGCAATCTTTACATGCTCAATAATTGATTATTATTGTGTCTCCTGATAGTGTTTTAATGGGCTTTTGAGATCGTTCTATTGCAAGCGTGTTGAAGATACGCGAACATAGTTTCCGTAAAGTCGCTAGACATCCATATAGCCAAAGAACGCAATCCAATCCAATCCACAACCTTGTTTTGCGCGTTTTGCCGGCCGTGTTGCTCGTGTGCGTTTCATATCTCTGTCTTGAGGTCAATTTACCGATTAGTCGTGATGCGTGGAGTTCACCTTAGTATCAAATGTGTCCGAAAAAGAAGGAAGCGACTGTGAGCCGTGGACCTACGTTGAATCTGCTCAACAGCCAAGATCATGGCACGGTCGTTTCAAAGTAAGTTCCCTTCTTTGTTCGTTAGGGCTAGTGTGTTCTTTTTTCCGTTCAAAATGCTTGTTATTGACTCTAGATCGCTTGCTTCTACCAGTATTACTAATTGTGCGCGAATGGTGTTATGCGAGGCTGTTTTTCTTCTTTTTGTTCCCCGATGTAGAGCACTCCGTCCTCCGTCCTCGCACTAATTATCGGTCACAAATGAGCGCTTAGGCTGCGTATTCGCTGGTCATGGGGGCGGGCGGGCAGGCTAAGGCGGAAAGGGAAGGTGTGTGTGTGTGTGTGTGCGTGCGCTTGCGTGCGCGTGCGTGCGTGCGCGTGCGTGCGTGCGTGTGTGCGCGTGCGTGCGTGCGGGCGGGCGGGGGGAAGCGGCGGCGGCGCGGGGGTTGATTGTCTCCCTCCACCGTATTGTTTACTAGTAAAATAGAATGTCTGGAAAGGAAGAGCGCGTGGATTCTGCGTCCGGAGAGCTGTGCGTAGCTTCCGCCGCCCAGTCGTCTGCAGACGACTTCATTTTCGCGATTCGTAATCAGAAAAGAGTTGCCAAAAATTGGTGCCGCGATAAATTCACCCCATGGTGTATAATGCACAGCATACCGCTTCCGATCGCAAAGATGTGTCCCCGCGAAATAATTTTTGACGCCGCTTCTGGGCTTCTGGGAAAATTTAAAAGCATGCCCTTAATTAAGGTAGTGTCTCGCCAGTTTATGGGAGGCATATTTTGTTCAGTGTAAGTATATAGTGTTCACACCTCACCAGTGGCGTCACAAGGGGGGGGGGGGGGGACGGGGGACGGGGGGCGCGCGAACCGTGCCGGGTGCAGCGCTCAGGGGGGTGTCGCGGCGGGCCACGCGAGATCGGGGGGGGGGGGGTGAACTCGCGGCGGGCCACGCGGGGGAGGGGGGGGGGGAAGTGTGGTTGCGGGCTACCGCCCCGGGTGCCGCTGACCCTCGTAACGCCACTGTACCTCACCCAATCTTTTTTTTTTCCTTTGGTACTGCCTTTAGCGAATGATGTAGGTTGTAATTGTTTTTTGTTGTTGCATGATTGTAGTAGGGGGTCAGCTGGTACTAATTGAACACCTTGAAAAATAGTTGACTAAAAGTCAAGGAAAGTAACACGTAGACCACATGCAAGCAGAGACTCTCAACTCGCATAAACAGAGAAGGAAGAAATAAAGAATGCGGAGGAAGCTCGAGCAGAGGCCCAAGTGGAACATGCTGATTCACCTGTTGGCTAGAGGAGATTTTAAGAACATAATTTCCTTGTCAGTTAAGGTAACAGATGGATGGCTAATACATAAAGACAGCTCAATCTCTCTCTAATATCTACGATGGATTGTCACCTACTTATGCACTGTTTACACTGCTCGTGTATGTCAACGTTAGAAAAAACGTGAATAATTAGCAGATACTATGAAAAACATAAAAGGGGATTATTTTAGGCCTTTATTATTCCTAGTATGGGCAAACAATGTGTCCGCACATCCGTCTTTTACCTAAGCTGCCAAGAAACTTGTGTTTACACTCTTATGTATATGGGTTAATTAACACGGTCCACTTGGACCTGTTCGAACTTTTGCTAAAGCTCCTTCCGCATTCTTTGTTTTTTTTTCTTCTCCATTTTATATGAGTTGGGAGTCTCCACTCGTATGTAGTGTATGTATTCCTCCCCTTTATTCCTTGTTTTTTGTGTACCATTTTTCGAGATGTTCAATCAGAAGGAACTCACCACCTTACTACGTGGAAAGGCTATTGCTAATTCTAAAGTTTCTTCAAAATAATCTACCTGACATCTTTGCCTTACGCTCCGGTTTCTGAAGCTCACGTTCTCCGAACACAGCCTTTCTGATTTCTCTGATCCTCGATCTTTCTTAGTTTCTTTTGTGTTCAATAGATCGAGTTGCGAGTGTTCACCAGTCTGCGTCCTACGTGTTCCTGTCCTTTTGTCCTTATCTTTTTGTGCAATTTTGTTTAAGTTGGTCCGGGATATTTTTTATTATATATTCTACTCTGTGTCTTCATCTTTATACTTACTGCAGCCTTTGCCAAGTGGAAGTTGGCTTTCACCTTCGCCATCCTGATGCGAGTGTCCTGAGACGACACAGGATGACAGCCTCCTCTACTGAAGTCCAGGCTTCATGGAAGACTGCCAAGGCTGTTCATGGTAAGGTGCTCTATATATTGAGCAATATAATAGCAAGTTATTGCTGCTAGGATTGTTTTTAACACAGACTGTGTTTATGGACTGGCCTTTGGCAATTCCGATGCCACTCGCGTGAAATGAAATCCTGTAGGGGAATTGTGCATTCCATTCGTAAGCGGAATGCTGGGTTTACAACAGAAGTGCGTCTCTACTTGCTGCCAGTATTGCTGTGTGTTGTAATTTGTATTTTGTATTTGTTCATTTAGTGTTCCCAATAATGTCTAAAACCTTCCTATTGGTGCAACACACAAACATGATTGAACGGCAAGAGTGGTGAACAGCGCTACTCTCGCCGTTCGCCAGCGCCCATTGGTTTTCGGAGAAGTTTGCAGTATTGGTCTCTATGGTATTTGGACATATATCACACATGAACACAACCAGGGCGCTGTACCTACAATTCAACACTCGAAAGATTTGCATGAATACACCCTGTAGCTGGTCATACTTTCAGAGTCATTTTAATGTTGCAAAAACGAATAATGACATTGGCATATTTGTCATGCCAAACCCTGTCACACCTGTTTCGAACTCTGATCTCGACGCGATCTCAGTACCATCGTTTCTGTTTTAGTGGCATGCACGGCGGACTCTATACTTGTTTTGCTTCAATCTTTGTAAGGGGGACGCTGTAATCTAATTCTTCTCATCTCTGGTGTACTAGATAGCACCATATTTGCAGAGATAGTCTTCGGATTTTGTAGTTTCATTGAAATATGTTTCAGCTGATAAGTTATTTGTTATTTGGCTTGTAAATTTACAAGCTTATCTAGATTGAAGGCAGCAAATATCTTACCAGCAGTCATGGTACGTGTCCGAAGTATATTGCATTAACATAATTGACCAATTTCAATCTTTTATTTGTCAGTGCCTCTTGCAAATTCTGCATGCTAGGATTGCTTTTGTTTGTTTGTTTGTTTCACATAATCTACAGCACTTTTTCCACCTTTATACTCAGTGCGGCCCTCGCCGAACAGAAGCTAGCATCGACTAGGCCGATTCGTTCCTGCATCACCAGCTGAGCCGAGGTTCAGGTCCATGGCAGTCTGCAAAGGTTGTTGATGGTAAGCTGCCTTATATATTCAGCTGTGCAATAGCAGCTTGTCCTGGGTGGCAGTTTGAAATGTTTTTATGTTTTAGAAAGTGAAATTTGCATGAGCATACTTGCAATGTGAAACCTCACCAAGCCTGTTCTGATCTTTCATCCTCTTGAGATTTCAGTACAGCCGTTTCTGCTGCACACACACTGCCTACTTCGGCCAAGTAGAGACCTGATTCATATGAAGGTAAGCAGGTGATTATCAACTGCTCAGTGCTGTCTGTGGTGACGTTCTCTCCTTGCCAGACAACTTACCACGCTTGGTTCGCAAGGCATTTGAAAAGGAGAGCAAGTCAGCTGCTGCATGATGCTCCCAGTACTGAGCAGTCGACGATCACTTGTTTGGACTGATATAAATCATGACTGTACTTCAAGCTCGGCAAGCACAGCACTTGTCTGATTCAGCCTAGCTGTGGTGTGTTGAGCGGTATGTGTAGAGCTAGTTGACTTGTGTACACACAGTGGATGTGAGGTATAAAGCATGCCCAATTGACAACTTTAATGCAGTCTCGTGTAGTCCCATTAATGTTTTGTTTTGGCGTACATGGTATGGTGTTCACACTTTTTTTTTCCTCATTTACCGACAGTCCGAGCTGTCTGCAGATAGCGAGTTTGAAACATGCCAGCAAGTCTCTAAAGCAGTATGCAGTGCAATTTTGTTCTATTGTGCAAGAGAAGAAGAGACTGCACTCCACTCCACTCAGCAGGAAAGCACCTACATGCGCACAACACTCAGTCAGCAACGACCAATTGGAGCGCAGATGCCGATGGAGCAGACAATTCCTGCATCCCGATGGCCACTGCCGGCTGCGCGTTACGCGCATGCCATGTGGCTTGCTCGCTCAGTGGCTGAGCGGAGCAGTCGTAAAAAGCGCTCAGCTAAAACGTTTTCCGATAGGGGGTGGCTGACGTATAGATATTTCAGGCAGAGGGATGGCCGACATTGCTCACCTCAATTCTGAGTATGAGCAGCTCCCATCGCAATACGAAAATTAGGGTTCAAACTTCCTCTACTCCTTTCTGACAGGTTTTGAGGCATGTGCTCCTGGCAGTATTGTCGGGCTTGATATTATTATACCCAGATCCAATCCAATAAATTCCAAGAGGATGAAGTCAGTTGTCACATAGCTTGTGCAAAACTAAATCTGGAACGCACTCCTTTCTGTTTACCACTGTTTTCAAAACCTTGTCTCAATATGTGATGGGTCTGCGAAGAGAATTGACCAGGTAAATAATGTTACTTAGAAAATAGATGTCCCATACATATTAATCTGCATCTACCAACCACTGTACACTGCTTCACTACTGATTTGGTATCTTTCAATTGATTTGCCTGAACTGTTCGCACCTGTAAACATCTTGAAGATGATCACGAGGGAATGTTTCTTGTCATGTGATGTCATATGCTTAAAGTAAGTGAAGCTTGCGGGCATTTTCAAGGGCTATGGGGCATGCCGATGGTAAATACTCAATGTGAGTTTGATGGTGGACGCTGCTGATAATATATACTAGTTTGTAAGTCGCTATTTTTTATTTGATGTAATCTGCAGATCAGTTTTAGTCGTCAGGTTGCCATTATGTGGGAACACGGGGGTCATACTCTGCAGTACATTATATGTTCCATGTGTCAACCTAATCCCATTAGTATGTGTACAACAATGAGCTGCATTTGCGACTCCAGCGACCTATAGGGGGCGCCACCACCAAACAAACATGGCGGCTGGGAACAGGTGGCATTGGCTCGGCCGGGCCGCCTGAATGGGTAGCACATTCAATTTAACAGATTTTCTTTTGTTTAATGCCGTATTTTATAGGTATTTGAACTGCGACGGTTAAGTGTAGCCGGTGCATATAAACTTGCAGAGCATGGTTTTGTTTTCCCGGTGCTTTTTGTTCTTTTCATGTCAAACTTTTGTTTTGGAGATTTCGTTCAATACCGAAACTATGGGCTCCGGAGAGACGGT
Organism: Ixodes persulcatus; assembly: GCA_013358835.2. NCBI lineage: Eukaryota > Metazoa > Arthropoda > Arachnida > Ixodida > Ixodidae > Ixodes > Ixodes persulcatus. The sequence continues at coordinate 16,730 of JABSTQ010007649.1, forward strand.
GATAGACTCTAATCAGTTTTGATCAGCTAAGGAAAGCGGTGATGACTACAGAATTGTTCCACCGAGAGTAATTTCCAGCTAACTCGCATGCCTTGACCATGCGACTTCTCTGTTCGCGAAATCGAGCTTTTGTGCGTATTAAGAAACAGCTCTAGTCGTCTGCTCAATCAACACCACAGGCTGCAGCAAAAATTACGAAAATTAAGCAAGCGCTTCTTGAGCCAAGGTGCATGTTAACCCCTGGCGCCCCACTAAGCAGCTGATACTCGTATTTCGATTCAGGTTTTTGTAGCAATCTAGAAGTCATTTTGACGAATATGCGGGTTATGTATTATATTACGTACTATGTCCCATTAAAGCGATACTAGTATATTCTTCGGGTTGAAATATGAGCTTAGGTTACTAGCTATTAGGTGAACTGCTGAATAAAAGTTTGCATGGGCTGCTTGTCTCACGCCCCTCACCCCAGTTTGGAATTTCTGGATTATCATGTGCAGCTGGTATTGATTTACCCTGTCATTTTACTGCGATGTCGATACTCTTTACAGGTGCTGTAATGAAGGACTCGCCTTCCCAGGTGCATGGTCGACTTGCATCACAAGCTGCATGGAAAGTGTGAAGAAAATTTCCCTAGGCCCATGACATCCAGCCCCTCTCATCCAGCGCACTCCTCTGGCGACAAGCCCATGATTACCAGCCGAGCTGTAGCTTCACTGCAACTGACAATAAACAATTACGGTAACAATTTTGTATGCTTCATTTACCACGCATGTATGAGTGACAGATGGATGTGGCAGACAGTGCAAAATAATTGTTTACACTCATTGTTTGTTAAAATTACCGTTGTTATGAACTACATCTTTCCTATTCAGGTTTGAATTGCACACAAAACCACATGTTAGCCTGTAAAACAAGACTGGGAACTGCACGGTTTTAGCCCGCTAGCCTGGGGCCTCGCTGGTATCTTGCGGTACTGCTGGTACTACGCTGGTGATTTGTGATGGCAACAGCCCGGGAACTCGCTGAGACAAATCGAGACCGGGAACTGTATGGCTTGAGGCCGCTAGCCTGGGGTCTTGCTGGTATCTTACCGTATTTCTGGTACTACGCTGGGGATTTGTGTTGGCAGCATCCCGGGAACTCACTGGGACGCCCAGTGCCGGGCGTCCCAGTCAGTCCCGGTCACTGGCCAGTGACTGGCAATCTCACTGGCCCGTTGTCGCCCCGTGGGGCGTTTCCAGCGTCGCCCCAGTAGGATCTTACCGGCAGACCGGTACCGCCCCAGTCCCGAACCGGCGAGTTGTGCTACTTGGGTTGTGACATTGGGCAATCTAGTATAAACGCGACGTCACAATCAATCTAAAATTAGAAGTAAAAACAAACACAAAATATTGTAATCGCGAACGATCACACTGGAGTTTATATGGAACAGAAGGTTTTCATGTTATTTAATATTTTTTTTATTTCTAAGTCATCACTTTTTAGCGTTCCAGTGTAAAAAGATGATCAGTAGAGACACTTAAGAGCGCTTTTGTGTGGAAATGCGAAAGCATGACGCACGCGCTAGGCACAGCTTTAGTCAGCCGGAACCGTGGAGCAGCATGGCGTCGGGGAAGCGTGCTCGTCTCGTACCCCGATGGCCCAGGTTCGATACCGACCCAGACCGAGATGTACGAAATTTTCTTTTCAAAGCCGTTAGTTTACTTTGTTTGCAGGAACCTCCCTGAGAAATTGTTTACGTGTTTTTACTCTTTTGCGCGGCGCCGCCAGCAGTTTCGCTGACTCCTTAGCGACGATGACGCCGTTGATATGGAGCCACATCACGCGTCGCAGCCAATGGGAATTTAGCTGCCGTTTTTCGCTTCTACAGACGGACTTTAGGTGCCGTTTTTCGCAGTTACAGACAACGCCGGCGTCGCACTATGGGACAGTTAATGCTTTCGCATTAAAAGGAACATGTTCCCTCATTGGCACAGCTATTAGTCATGTTCTGTTTCAATGTTTTTTACTTTTTACTATCGATATAGGATATTTTGACAATAACAAACACTAACTGGAATGCACCATCAAAGGAAAGTATTTATGTAGGTAATTTCTGTTTTAATGATAGACTTCCGAAAATACATTCTTACACACGCCTCCTTAAGTTGTCACGATTAATAACGTTAGCATGACGAAATCTGTTCTTTATATTTTCCGGTGCTTTTTAATTTTCATTTCGATCAAACGTGAAACACCCTTCAATTAAAAAGCAAACAAAAAAACATGATGCTTTAAGGGTCAAAAATGAACGATATGATATTGGTATGGACAAAATTAGAATACTTCAAGATTCCTCGTTCTTTCAAACATCAAGAAGCATATAGATACGCGTCCGGGAATTATGTATTCAAGGATCAGACACCATGAAATCTGCCACGTAGATCTGACATGTATTGCATTGCTTTGAAGCTTGCGCGTGGCCTGAGGAAAACTGCGGGCAGAGCGTTCCCTCTGGCGGCCACATCGGACGCATTTCTCAAAGACAATGTCGGCCAGCCCGCAGTGGAGAGCATCCATGGACGGTGAGATTGTTAGTTTAATTAATTTAGTATGATCAATCGGTAGATAATAATAATTACATTAATATTTGTAACGTTAAGAAGAAATGTCAAAACGCATCTATCACCATCTTAATCCCTGACATTCTTCTTTTTCTTTTTATTCTCGGCCCCCCAAAGATTTTGCGCTGCTTCGTCCCCTTCTTTTTCTTTTGGCCTTCTTCACTCTCCTCGGTTTGCGAATTCATTCCTCCTGGTATTATATTCAAAGATGTTGGTAATCAGAGCTACTTCTACTGTGTTGTTCGGTCCTGTGTACCACACCGTTTTGTGAAGCCTTTGTTGCACTGCGGTTTTGATGATTTGTTAAGGCCCCTTGTACTGTGAAGCAGATCCTGGCAGGCCTTCCCGGACCAAGACAAGGTCACCCACCCGTAGCTCTTGAAGCTCACTGTTGTGTCGCTTATCGAAATGCCGTTTCATCTGAAACCGATAGTTTTCTTGTTGAGCATCGGTCTTTCTGCGTTCCTTGGTGTCTATTCGTCCAGCAATCCCAAGCAGGCTGTCAGCAGGCAGCAGTGGAGCCTTTCCCGAGATCACGAAAAGAGGACTGCATCCCAACCCTGCCGCGTAGGACCGATTATGGTGTGCTACACCATCCTCAAGCGAACATTTCGAGCCACCTGGAAAGTTGGGGTACATGTTCATATATTTTTTTATGTCTCGAATGGCGCGCTCCGTTTGGCCATTTGCCAAAGGATGGTAAGATGCCGTGAATCGTAGGGCTATCCCGCGGTCTTCTGCCCATCCTTTTAGTTTCTGCTACGAAAGGCTGGTTCATTGTCCGAAACGGCAACCTTTACGTTGTGATAACTTCTCTGTTCAGCAAAGAAATTACGCTGTTAGCGTCTTCCCTACCTGGTTTTAGTGCCTCCATTCGAGTGCACTCGTCGATGCACACAGTAGAAATGCTTGCGTTTTCTTTTCACTTTCTCTCTTTTTCTTTTATGTCAGCGAAGTCAAGGTGAAGCACTAGAAAAGATGTCTTCGTGTGTTCAGGTAGCGTCATTGGATCTGTAGGTTGTCAGTAATTAACTTTGTACATTCGACACGCGTGACAGGACTTGATGTAGAGTCTTGTTTCATCTTTCACGTGAGGCCACGTGAACCGTTTGGTCAGCTTCTTATAAGGCCGCCAAAACCCGTGATGACCACCTGAGTCTGAGCCTGTGTGGTACAATTCTAGAATCTGAGGAGCCATTGTGGATGGAACGTGAAACTTTCCTTTTTTTGCCAAGTTTTAGCTGTTCTGTCCCTTCCCAGAGTTTCGATGAATTCACGACTTCCGGTGACCCTAGAGAAGACGTTAGCAGAAGTCGTGACATCGCGTCCGCGTCTTTTAGGGAAGCACCTAGACGATGAATCGCTTCAAAATCAAACTGCTGCAGCTCATTGATCCAGCGATCTATTTTTCTCTTTGGCTCAGTCATTTTGAGTAGAAAGCTGAGTGCTTCATGGTCAGTAAAGAGTTTGAATCGAAAATATCTAACCGCCTTCATTACCGCCAGGACTTTTTTCTCTGTGGTGGTGTAGTCCACTTCAGTCTTCGTGAAAGTTGAACTTTGGTATCCCACGACGTATAGCTGTTAAAAAGCCGGTTTCTTGATGTCACGTTCGTAAGCACTACACCTGTTGCGTAGTGTGAAGCATCTGTGTTGAGCTCGAATGGAAGATTGAAATCCGGCAAGAGCAGAACAGGGTCGGATGAGATTATCCTGACCCTGACAAGGCCCTGATACGCGTCTTCGCAGTCCTGAGTGCAGTCAAACTTTGTTTCCTTCCGAGTCAACTACGTGAGGCAGCCGCCTTTCATTGCATAGTCCTGGATGAATGATCTGAAATGTCCTGCAAGGCCGAGAAACACACGGAGCGAGTTCACGTCGTAGGGCTTGATAAGTTGGGAAATACGGGCAACTAACTCTTGTTTCGTATTTTTCATTGCTCCGTCCAGAACTCTACCTAGAAAAGCAACTTTGCTTTTGAAAAAGTCTCTTTTCCTAAAGTTGACCTTGAGGTTGACTTCACAAAGTGCGGACAAAACTTGTGCCAGACGCTCCTCGTGTTCGCTCTCTGTCTTTCAGTATATGATGAAATCATCAACATAGACATTGCAGAATCATCCAAGGTAAGGCTGGAGGACGGCGTTCATAATCTTTTGGAACCAGCTGGGTGAAGTTTTCCATTCAAAGGGCAGGCGATTATACTCATAGATGTTGAATGGCGTCATAAACGCTCTGAACTTTTTGGCGACCTCTCTAAGAGGCACCTGCCAGAACCCTTTACGCAGGTCAACCCTAGAGAAGTACTTGCAGCCTCCAGTTTCATCAATTATACTGTCAATGCGAGTCACTGGAAAATACGTGAGTGATGTCTGTTGGTTCACTGCTCGGGAGTCTGTGCAAAGGCGAAATGTTCCATCTTCTTTTGGAGCAATAGTGATGGGAGATGCAAATGGAGAAACAGAGGGCCGTATGATGTCAGAATTCAGCAGGTTCTGTAGCTCTTGTTTTAGCCACGTCTTCGTTTCTCGCGTCAGGTTGTAAGGTTTTTTCTTCACCCCAGTTTTGTCTTGAAGCTCGAACGGTACTTGAAACTTGGAAGTACACGGTGGATATCCCCCTACACACACCAGTTCTGGATAGGTTTTAGACACCACGTCAGTTTACTTGAGGTGCGAAAAGAAGTGGTGTTACCTTCTGCGTCTGTCGAGCATCCAGGTGGTGGGCCAACAGAAACCGCGTCGTTCCAGTAAAGATTCAGCTTTAGTTGTTTCATGCCTGGGCGTGACAAAAGAAAATCGTACTGCACTCCGTCAATTGCCGAGGCTTGGGTGTCTGCTGTGTGAGACTGGAACCTTGCTTTCACGTTCACTCATTCGGAGTGTTGTCTTGTGTTGCCATCGTAGCTTTGAACAAAGAATTGCCTTCCTTTAAATATATGGCTTGGGGAGATCCTGTCTTTCTTGGTGATAGAGATGGAAGCTTCCGTATCTTTCTAGAGCCTGCATTTTTAGTCCATTGACTGAAAGCTGGATATGTAGCAAACTTGGAGAAGTTAGACACGCAGTCTTGATTTTGATCTGAGGGTTAGACTGCGAACATTTTTTATTCGTTTTTTGAGTTCTCACTGTCGATGGCGGATGTGGACTGGGACACTTGAGCTTCCACGGAGTGCACTGCAGAGGAGTGAAATGGGGTGCGCTGAGCCTGTTCAGCAGCTGTCTGCTCCACTGTTGACCTCTCCTGCGAACGTAGGCTGTACCAAAGCTGGTCGTTGGTTGTCTGCGCCGCTGGTCACTTTTCCCAGGAGCAGAGGTTGCAGCACCTTGCGTGCAAGAAAACTTGCACGCAAGGTGCGTGCAAGTTTTCTCCTGATAATTATCGTTTCAGCTTGTAACGTTTTGTAACTGAATTTATCATAATATTGATATTTTGAAGTGTTGACAATGACTCAGTTTTATCAACCACAACACTTAGTTGAAAGCTCATTTCCACCGCCGGGCGTGGCTGGAAATTGTCAAAAAGTTAGTTCTATCAGTTTTCCTGAATCGCGATCTCCTGCACGATACTAGAGAACCGTGACCCTATTTTGACCGCCACAACGCGACTAGGTTCTTCTTATTTTCAAAATTAGTACATAATAGGTAGCCAGAAAGAAACCTTCAATTTCTGTTGCTGAAATTTGAAACATGCTCATGCATCGATTTCAAATCGTTGAATCATTGATCGACTCGCTCCGGCAATAGGCCCATCTCAACTTTGCTGTTTTCAGTTCTCAACAAAAGACACACTCATTGGCACGGGATCCTCAAGTAAAACTTTTATAAGCACCTATGCATGGGCATGTTTCTACATTTATAAACATCGATGCATGAGCATGTTTCAACTTTCAGCAACAGAAATTGAATGTTTCTTTCCAGCTAAATATGTACTAATTTTGAAAATGAGAAGAACCTAGTCGCATTGTGACGGTCAACAGAGGTTCATGGCTCTCTGGTATTGCACAGGAGATCGCGATTCAGGCAAAAGCAATTGAACTAACTTTTCTGCAATTTCCAGCCACACCCGGCTGCGGTAATCAGCCTTCAACTAAGTGCTGTAAAAAATGAAATCGAGTCATTGTCACCTCTTTAAAATATCGATATTAACATAAACTCAGTTACAAAAAGTTACAAGCTGAAACAGCAATTATCAGGAGAAAACTTGCACGCACCTTGCGAGCGCGCCCCATGTTCATTGACGGTGCAGCGTTAAGTGCGGTGCGCGCTCCATTCACAAAATGTTCCGACCACAGTCGAGAGGATGGCGTTGGGGAAAAGTCTTTTCAGTTTAGGGACGCAAGCCACTGCCGCTGGAAATCGGGGTCATGTGGAAAGAGATGGGGCTTAAAGACATTGCAGCAGCACTCGCCTTGCCGGATTCCATGCAAGCTACATAGGTCCTCAGCAGTATTCAACGCTTTCTGTCATTATTCGTGCAGCCTAATTAAGTTTGGGAGTTTAAAACAGAGAAGAGAGCGCAAACTAAGTGTGAGCAATGCCTACACACAACACCAGCGAAGCCTCTCATCCGGGATTTTCACTCTTTGAAACGCTCCAGCAAGTGGGAAAGTGCCAGTAGCCCTTTCCCCTTTTCTCTTGCCCTCTTTCAGTAAAACAGTCTATATATACAACTCTGCTCTGCTTTAGCCCCGTTGAGTGCGCTCTTTTCTGAGCACCGGTACACTGCGAAAAAGCAACACCAGTGGAAGCAAGCCTCACGGGTGTTGCTTCTCCGCAGTGCTCCGGTGCTCAGAAAGAAGTGCGCTCAACGGTGCCGCGAGAACAAAAAGTATGAATTGCACGAAAGCGCCATTCGAGTTAAGCGGCTTTTGAATACATTGAAAACGATGTGGGACAACCCAAGTTTTTAAATTTGTTTGACTTAACCGGAAGTATTAAATATTCGAGTTTGAATTATTGCGAGCCTACTGTAAACTCAATTCAACGTGCTTAATATCACTGAATTGTTGTGCAATTTTAATTTGCTTGTTTTATTTCTCAAACACTTTTTGTATTGGGTATTCAATTTAATGCAAATTTTTACTTTGGTTCAATTTATGGGAGGTTTGTTTTATATGTCATGTACAGTAGAAAGGTGGGGAGCTAGGCTAGTTGGTAAACACGTTGCTTGCCGACTTTAACCATATATGTCATATACAATTTGTTGTGATTGTGTATTGATTTTGAATCCTCTACTGTTCTATATTTCAAGCTGCCCTTACATGCACCATGAAGATACCGAAGAAGTCTTCGACTGAAGGACAACTATAAGCACAAGCCTGGAGCGGCATCTAGATGGCCAGCGCAAGGACAACTATAATGTAAAATTCCTCCAAACTTAAAGCAAGGCACGCCTTCTTCCAATAAAGGTATTGTGGCGAAACTTCGTAATTGCTTTGTTTGTTCAGCTGTCACCTATAGGAACAGCTGATCTCACACAACAAAAGGCTGGCAATGAGTAGTACAGGTTCTGTGCTCTTTTTCTTTTGCAAAACATGAACTCTTGTATGTTTTGTCTAAGGATGAAAAATTGTACAAGTGCATATATTGAATGACGGAGCTATGAACTCTCCATACCAATCTGTACCCCAAAGCTTCATGTGACTTCGGCTTTCTTGGACATGGAAGCTGTTCACACTAAGTAATGAAGCACTATACCTTTCTGTCTTTTTGAAGGCCATAGCTACGAGCCATCTGCACCAATCCTGCACCTCTGTTACATTAGGTGACACCCCTGGCAGAGCTAGAGCTCTGCGAGCGGATGGCTTGCAGCTTTGGCCTTATATAAGACGGAAAGGTATAGTGCTTCGTTATTTAGTGCGAACAGCTTTCATATTTCCTACAGACAGCTGTCCGTAATGTGGGCTACAGACGTTCCGTCATTTTGCGAAATATATGTCTTGTTTTTACGGACGTTTCAGTTTCTAGATTACGGAAACCATGTCGGCAATATTGAACCGGCAACTTTTCCCGTAAAATGGAAAACGGATAACTGTTCGTAAAGTGAGCTACGAACGTTCCGTCATTTTACGAAATTATATGCCTTGTTTTTACAGACGGTCCATTTTCTGGATTACGAAAAACATGTCGGCAATATTGAACCGGCAACTTTTGCCGTAAAATGGGTGTTGCGCGAGCCGGCGAAATGAAACGCTGTGCTCCGAATAAAAACAACAACAACAAGAAAAATGTATGATTCTCCGTCAAGGGAATCATGCATGGAGCCGCACATTATTTGCGCGCTTCGGTCACGGGAGAGCAGCACCGCTGGCGCGGAGATACGTACGTTTTGGTAAAAAACAACAACAACAAAAAACTTGGAAAAAAGTAAAATATTTTAGGAATGCTATAAAATGCTCCGCGCGCCACCTACTATTTCGAGGAACCCTAATTAATGATTGTTTGACGGTGCCCAGAAATTGTATTTCTAATTCAAGGCACACCTTTATCTTTACTATTTAAAATAAATTAGTAAAATATATTAAGCAATCTAATTAGAGCGCACGTTCATAAATTTTCTAAAATAATGTTTTGGAAGAATCCTATAGAACATAAACATTTTGTCTGCACAATGCGTACTTTTTGCAAGACCGATTAATCCCGTGTTTTGAGAAACACCCTGTATTTTGTTCCACCGAAAGTTCAGCGCAGTCGATGGCTGGAAAACATACAAGCACAATAGCACATACTAGAAGGGCAAGATGAATGACGATGTATCCCTATGCGCTCAATCGTTTACTCCGGGAATAGCACACATCCAAGAATGCAACATACGACATGACGTGTCGCTTTAAAGCTGAGCATGGACTTGTATATAAACGTGGTGTAGATCGTACCATAGCTATTAGCTTTGCAGAAATTTACTGCCTCATACGCAGCAACTACGCAATTTGTAGTTTATAAATTGCGTTGTTCCGGCTACTATTAGGAACCATTTGAGTTAAATGAATCCATTGAATGAAACCCGTGAGCTTGATGCAACGTCGGGAAACACGTCAGTACGGTAGTCATGGTCGCGTTGTTCATTAGGGCATTACGACTATGTATCGTCCTCGCGTTGGCTAATCTCTATCTTAGGAAACTAATCTTGTAATTCCGTTTAGTAAATGTCAACGTTTCTAAACCACTCAATTGGGAAACTGCCATAAAGACTGCTCTGAGAAAGTGGCCCCGATCTGTCCTCGCGAATTGAGCTAATGGCGAACACAACGCCGCCATTTCTTCCGCAGCGGTCACTCGAGGAACCGCACGTTACTTCCATTTTGGCTTTGATCGGCTATTTGTGCGCCGAAACAGATACAGTGGAGAGGTTACAGGGGTGCCACCCCCGCCCTCCCCAGCGGACGCGCCGCGTCTAACTACCGAAGTTAAAATACACCTAGGTCGGGACGCGCTACCTGAAAGCACCGCTGAGGCATGGTTGTATAAAAACAATATTAATTGTGCCGCAAAACCTTGCAACTAAAGATTTTAAAAACATCACGCGCCCTTCATTTTGTACTAAACTCTAATAAAAGTTACTACAAAAAGAGTTTTTTCTGTTGGTTTTTACGCAAAAAACATGCTTTCTAAAAGCTCAAGGTGACCACAGTACAGACAAATGATAAAGAGTGGCGCTGTTGTCGTATTTAGCTCGGTCTCGGTGGACGCCAGCGGCCCAGGTTTCGACGGCGAGTTTCCCAACTGAGTGTTTTAGTAACGTTGGTAAATGTTAGTGATGGACCGAATCTGCCGAGCATCAGATTCGGCAAAGTTCGGCAAATGCCGAACTTTTGAAGGAAAGTTCGGCAAAGATTCGGTGAAAATTCGGCAAATGTGTGCGCACGCGCGAGAACGCGACGGAGCCATGGATTGCAAATGGACGCCGTGCAGTCGTGCGGTTACCATCGTGGAGTGTAGTACAACCAGCGGTTACGGCGCGGTCTGGAGTAGGCAACGATAACTGTGCGTTTGTGAGCGAGTGTGGTTCTCTTCAATATTTCCTGCCTCAAGAATAGAAGATGGACCAGTAAGTTACGCAGTCCACTGCGCAAGTGACAAATAATGCGGTGCATTCTGAAACATTGGCCGACAATTACTTTAAAGCACTTCTAGAAATTATAACAATTCTGTTTTCGGCTGAGGAGTAGTGTGTTCCAAAACAAAATAATATTGCTTTTTCAATTATTGTTATTTCGCGATTTTCATGTACCTGCATAAAACTAAACAAAGAACTATAATGCTCGACGTTGCACATTTGACATTCCTAACTCTCCCTATGTTCCGAAACGTTCGTGTGTGTCCTAACACCAGAAATGGGCATTTTAAAGGTTAAAAACGAGACGTTGCGAATATGGGACTCACACTTTCATGCAAAGCTGACGTCAAGTAGCTCAAATCGAAAAACATGCATATTTACAATTAATATTATTATTATCTCTTCTGGTGAAGGCTCAGCAACCGTTGCATTCGTTTTCGCGCACAAAACGGTGACTTCCAGAGAAAGCAAGAACGCAGCGTTATTGCCTTCATTTTAACAATGTACACACACATGCGGGCTTGCGCTGATGATGCCTCAAAACCGAAACTCTCGTAGCGTGATTCGCCACGCTCGCTTCTACCCAACCTCGTTGTCACGCCACTTCTGCAAATAGTCACTAAAATTGCCAGTAAAGACACAAAAACGACACCGATACAATTATCTTGTAGAATATCACCTTATTTAGTAATAACTATGTCAATATGCATTAGATGTTGCATATAAGTTGAGAAAAAAGGAACATAAAACCCTTTTTCGCCAGAAAAAACGAAATATCAACGTTCAGTCTGGTAACAATGTATTTTTGCCGAATCCTTGCCGAATCTTTAAAAAAGTTCGGCAAAAGTTCGGCTTTGCCGAATCCCGAGATTCGGCGCCAAACTTTCGATTTGGCAAAAGTTCGGCCCATCACTAGTAAATGTTAATGCACACGTTTTTCAAATTCACGTGTTTAGGTTGCAAATCATTTGAAAGGATGAATAAAAACCAGAACCTAAATATATTAATTTATTCCAGACAAAACATCGCAAAACATTTCTGTGTTTTTTAATGATGTATGTGTTGCAAGTTTTTGTTTTATATAAATATTTTTATTTTTGACGTAGATGTAGAACTGTAAAAAATCAGCACAAAAAATGTTTTTCCTGCCTGCAAAAAACAAACAAACAAGGTTCAAGATAGAAAAAGCTTGTATTATAATGCAAGCTATACAATTGGTCGCCGTTGCAGGTCTTTGGTTTTATGCAACCATTGTATTAATACATTTTGGGGTAACACGAAACAAATATTTTTTTATGAGTTTATTGAACAATAGTGCAAATGCACGACTAAATAAACATTTCACAGAACCTATGATAATATATAGGACATGATTCTTGGACACAGTGAGATTACGACTAGGATATGTTCCACCTTGAGGAACGTTTTATTTCAGATGTAACGTACTTTTTTTCTGAAAGTGAATGTAAACATATAAAAATATTCGCAGATATGCGGGTAACTCCGTGACAGCTAGAAGATTCGGCAGCTTGGCTCAATTATGAAGGTTGCTCTAGCCTTGACATTCTACACCCTTGAATTTCTGAAGAGTGAGTCTCAAAACACCAATGCAGTAGCAATAAAGCTAGCTCAGCAATTTGGTACATCTTCCCAGGTAGCACACCGCGTCGGCCGGTATCGGGACTACGCCGGCCGGTCCTGGTAACAGGATGGCGGCGCCCGGCCATTGGCGCCGGTGAGCTACCGGCCCCGGCCGGCGTCGGGGTTTCGTCTTGCTCACTGGCCAGTTCAGCCGTAGAAGTTACAGTGACTGGCCGACATCACGTTTTTGCTGTCTTTGCTGGCCAGTCTTTCCATGGAGATTCCAGCGACTGGCCGGTATCGGTATTTTGCTGTCTTTGATGGCCAGTATTTACATGGAAGTTCAGTGACTGGCCGGCATCGGTACTTTGCTGTCTTTGATGGCCAGTATTCACATGGAAGTTCAGTGACTGGCCGGTATCGGCGCTTTGCTGTTCAAACTGGCGAGCCCCGCCATGGAAGTTTCGTTTACTGACCGACATCGTTTTATTTATTTTATTTTTTTTGCCGTTTTTACTATACAGTCAAGTCATTGAGATTCTGACGAACTGCGGCAATTCATGAATAGCGAGTGGAAATGTTTGCGTTGTTCAATCCTTCGCAAATAACTGCCGACGCTGGTGTATTTGATCCCAGCATGGCAAGGCTGGCGTGTTTTATCGCGAAACCGCGAGAAGAAACAATGCGGCGAGGAAGATTTGCCATTCAGGATTCGAGAGTGTGACCGTACGCCATGAAAAATAAATTACACAACGCCGAACGATACTTTTTCAGGAAGGTAGTTTAGTTTGATGTACTATACTTAAGGTCCGGCGGTATACGCACGTGCTTGGCTTTGATAAAAAATAAAAATAAAACGGTATAGTGGAGCCTCCGAATGAGGGACAACAACAAACACGTGGCATGATTGAGCACGCGCTTTGAGTTACAAAAACAATAATACGCATTACTTTCCAGACTCTGGACAAGTAAGAGATGTGTGTGTTGCTTATGACGCTACGAGAGGTACACAACTCTCCTGAGATCATGTTATTGGTGATGTTAATTGAGTGTGAAAATATGCTATTTCATGCAAGAATCGACTGTTTTCTGTGGTAGTTACGATCATCGAACAGAAATATTTTAAATGTTCACATAGCAAGACGACCTGTCCCCCGATAGCTTATGTTATACGACATACCGCACCAAAAAAACGCAAATATAAAAAACTTTTTTTTTTTTTTAACACGATAAAACGATAAACACAAATGCGTTGTAGATGTTTACACTGCCGGGTTTGTGAATGTGACCCCTTGACGCTACGAAACATAAATGCTATAACACCGAAGGATAACGTTTCTGAAATCTAGTTTAATTATCCGCACTGTACTTGAATCTCAGGAATAAAAACATGTCTAGGCCTAATAAAAAAGTAAAACTGCGAAGCGCAACCTCGATAAGTAAAACCAGGCGGCAGGCGAGGGATTTCACTGATGTACCAGAACAAAATTAAGTACTACATTCCGGAAGTCAGAAAATTAAGAGATGTGCCTAATACGTAGCGCTCTATGAGCTCAGGTAAATAACTGCCTTAAAATGGCGGTATTTTTGTTTTAATAGTGGGTAAAGGTGACCGCCTTCAGACAAACTTCGGCTGCATCGCTGTGGCAGTTTGCCCACTTACACATTTTCCCATTTTGCTCTCAATATTCCCATTATTATTGCCTTATTTACTTCGTTGAAAAGACTTGCGCTGTTTGCCTACTACACTGACCGACCTATTAGCACGGAGGGAGCGAATTATCCCGGCAAAGCAAGAGGGCCACGGTTTGTGCATTGCATCAAATCAAATTCAAGTCGGAGCACGTGGAACGGAAGCTCGCGCTGCAGAACCCACGGATCCTGGGTTCAACCCCCATCCCTGCCCGTTTCGATCTGGATGTGCATCGTACCGGCGTGCGGTCGTGTATCACTACTGCGTGGTGAACATTAGGGAGTTTTAGAATAACGTACGCAATTTTAGCGCACGCTAGCGCTAAATTTAGCGCTTGCATTAGCGCGCGCGACGCGAGAGAGTTTTAGAATAGCGTTTCTCCGTCGCGACGCAAAAGCCCAAGCATCTCGCGCTTGCGACACCACCAAGATACAGTCACAATTTTTATTTCACACACAAAGTGCTGTAACTTTAGAAACGAGTTTTTTGGTCCAGAGTACTATTTTAGATTTGTTTAAACGTGAGAATGCGACGCGAGCGGTTGACCGGTCGTGTCCGCTTGCGTCGCCTCGGCAAGAGAGGTCTCGTGTACTGACCTTCGCACATCGTACCTTCGCCGAGAAATGTTCGCGCGACACAAGCGTCAAGTTGCCGGTGATCGTTTCCAAACCGAGTACAATGTCGTCCCGTATTGAAAATCTCAGTCGCGAGGATGCCGCCGACGTCGCACTCACGACGCCGCCAAAGCAGCCGCCGACATAGTCATAGAAGCCGCCATTTTTTTAACTCTGCTCGTCTTGGCTGTAGCCATCTTCTCATCTCGAATCCTCTTTGGAGAAGCGCAAAGACTCTTTGCGTACGCACGCTATTTCCGAGAAATAGCGCACGCTAAAATTGCACACGCAAAGCGCAAAAAGTTAGTATATGATCTCTATGGCGCAAAACCTGGTTTGCGTTCGGAGCATGCGCAGTGGCGACGACGCTATTCTTTGCGCACGCAAAGCTTTAGCGTGCGCTATTCTAAAACTCCCTATTAAAGACCCCTGGCTAGCGGTTGTACTGCACTAGCTAAATTGCTTATTTACAGCTGAGACACCAGACGCCCACTGAAGCAGACTAAGTTCCGGCTGTATAAACATAAACACAACATTTTTTTTCATTTCATTTCATTTATTATGTCTCTCATGGCCCGAAGGCATTACAGAGAGGAGTGGGGCACAGTAAATGGAACAAAGCAGGTAACAACGAAAAAGCAAAAAATACACAAAATAACTACTAAACATCATGTAACACGTTAAGTAATGGCACAGTAGTGGAATTCAAAAATTCAATTGAAATTTGGGCTTGTACTTCCTATTTTCACCTTCTGCGTGAGTTTTACCCTAAAGTAGGGGGCTGGCGACTGCAAAAAACATAGCTAATATTTAAAATAGTAAGAACAAATAAAAAGCGCAGTAAAAATTAAAAAAAAAAACCTCCGTTTTTTCGGGGATTCGAACCATCGACCACAAGATCAGCAGAACCGCGCGTTAACAAGCAAAGCCACAACGACAATTTTTTCTTTTTTTTTTCTTTATTACATGGAAGTTATAGAACAAGAGAAAGCACATGAGCCAAAAAACATTCAAACAGGCAAACGAGCATAGTAATATACATATAAAGATGAAATGCTATTTACAGAGAACATTCAATCTACAGTCAACAATAGGCCTCTTTCACGCTGATGTCTTGATTAGATTATTATACAAAACTAAACAAATGATAATCAAATCTTTCAAAACCTAATGACACTCAGAACGCATCCAAAGTTCTTAGTATCACAGTGCTATATGCGTAAATAACGGAGGGGTTGACAATGGGCAAACAAGCAAAATGTTCAAAAATCTGGTAGACCTATGCAGGCGTCTAACAGTGGAAACCAATCAGGCTGGGATGGCTGTGCCGCGTAAACACTGCGCAGCTGAGCCATATTCTCCACAAAAATAGATTTTGTGGTGCGTGGCGCTTCCGCGTTTCTATCTATCATTCTACATCTCCACAAACTGTGGAGGCCTAAAATTACGAATGTGTCGTAAGGAACACTTTCCCCTTTTGAGAATGGAAGGAAACGGATAGTTTGATCAGTGATGTCGAGGTCTTTCTTTAGTGTTCGTTGAAGCACATCCCAGAAAAAAAAAGGCGTCATTACAGTAAATGAAGCAGTGTTCTATGGTTTCTGGCTTATTGCATAGCCTACAATTAACCATCCACGGCACAAATATCCCTCTACTATGAAGCCAAGTTTTAACGGGCAAGGTCGAAGTGTGCAGTTTGAAAAAGAACGATTTGGTTGATGGTGGAACAGACATCTTCTTTACTCTGTAAAGGACATCGTCTTGGGGATCGACAGGAAAGTGACTTCGATAAAGCGGGATAGGAAAAATGCTTTCGATTATTGCTGCTGATAGTTTCTTGCGTGTTACACTAAATAAATAATCTAATGAGAAACGTGTCTTCAAGAATTCAATTGTGTCCACAACCTCTTTTAGGAAGCCCCAAGGATTTCCCTGAAAGGAATCATCACTGGACACAATTAAATAATTTAAACTTGTGGCCAGTCGTAACTGAAGAACGGTGTTGAGGAAGGGATGGTCGGCATTCTTAAAGAAAAAAAACCGGGATACTAATTGCCGAACAAATAGATGACACAGACTTAGTCCACCTGCCTCCAGGGGAAGGAAGAGGTTGTCCCTTTTGAGAGGCTCCCACGACGAACGCCAAATAAATGTCGCAAAAATTCGATGAAATTTTTGAATGTTTTTACGCGCACAATGCATCACCTGAAGTACATACATTAGCTTAGACACTAGGAACACGTTGCACACGTTTGCCCTGGTGAACATGGACATGTCACGTCCTTTCCATGCATCAGCTTTCCTCCTCAACGAGGTTTCCATTGACGTCCAGTATGATGAGCTACTCCTGATGTGTGAGAGTGGAACTCCCAGGTATTTCAGGGGACCACGATTCCATGCAATACCGGCAAAAAAGGGGGGCGTGGTAGCCCATGAACCATACCAAAATCCGTTACATTTTTCCGGGTTCATTGATGCTCCAGTAACACTACAGAAATGTTCCGTAACGTGGATGGCCTCTTCCACACTCTTCTTATCAGCACCGAAGATGGCAACGTCATCGGCATAAGCGAGTACCTTTACCTCAGCATTATTAAGTGCAAATCCTTGAATACTCTGACTTGCCAATATGCTCCGGCACAAAGGTTCCAAATATATGGCGAAGAGAAGAGGTGATAATGGACAGCCTTGGCAAACGGAGGCTTTTATGTGTATTTTATCGCAAAGCATGTTGTTCACAATTAATCTTGTAGTGCTATTATGATAACATAAGTTAATACCTTCGGACACTGTTTCGCCTACGTTGATGTGGCGTAGGAGTGCAAACAAAAATGCGTGGCTCACACGATCAAAGGCTTTTGACAAGTCAATTTGTGTCAAAGCAACTTGTGTGTTACTGTCAGAGGCACACTCAAGAACCGAGCGCGCAACGTGGATATTGGTTTGAATACTTCTTCCTCTTATACCACATGTTTGGTGCTCACCAATAAGGTCTTCAATTACTAGCTGGAGTCTGTCATTTAATATTTTAGCAAATATCTTGTAATCTACATTGCAAAGTGATATTGGCCTATAATTTTCAACTTTTTTCCTCAGTTCCACGTCTTCCGTCTTGGGTATTAGGACAGTATGGCAGTCGTAAAAGGATGGAGGAAGCGTCTTCCATTGGTAGGACTCATGAAAAACGTCAAGTAACACTTGACATAGTTTGTCTTGGTATTTCTTATAAAACTCTCCGCTAAGCCCATTGGGTCCTGGTGTTTTGCCATTTTGAAGAGAGTCGATTGCGGCCTTGACTTCATCTAAAGTTATAGGGCCTTCTATGATCTTTTTATTGTCTTCACTAAGTGCAGGCATCAATGATAACAAGTTATCTACATCCTTTGCATTGCCTGTGTGAATAGCCTTGCCAAAAATGCTTAAATAGTGGATTTGAAATGCTTTAACAATCAAGGTTGGCTCCTTGATAGTTATGCCTTCTTGATCTATTTCTAATATTTCTTTCGATAGGGCATATCGCCTCTCATCATCCAGGGATCGTTTGGTGGGTTGCTCGCCAAGCAAAAACTTTTTCGTGCGAGAACATATTACAGCTCCACGATATCTTTCTGCCTCGAATTTTTGAAGCTGTGCTCTGGTGACATTGATGTCGTCATTGTGAAAACCGGGATTGATGCTTTCCATCTCATGGAATAACGAGAGAGTTTTATGGAGTTCGCGCTGTTCCTGTTTGTTTTCGTAAGATATTGTTGTAGAGCGTTCAATTGCCAAGTTTTTTACCTCTTGCTTAAAACTGTCCCATATTGCAAAAATATGCATATGACTATTTTTAAGGCTCTCTGACAGAATTAATGAAACACCTTTTGAAAACTTCTCATCCTTTAAAAGCTTCACATTAAGTTTCCACAGTTCCCATTTGGGCCGAAAACACGGAGAGTTTTGGTCCCGAAGCTAACAGAAACTAAACAATGGTCAGAAAAGAACACCGGTTTAACGCTATAGTTGTTCATTAAATTAAATGCATCGCCTGACACATATATTCTATCAAGACGAGCGTGTGAAACACCTTGAAAGTGGGTGAAGCGTATTGATTGGTCTTTCCGACATGCCACATCTACAAGGTTGCGCTCCTGCAGTATGTCAATGAGTAACGCAGAGCTTTTGTCATACCGTGTCTGCTGTAGCGCACGGTCTTCTGCGCTACAGACGCAATTAAAATCCCCCATTAGTACAACTATTTTGTCGGTGTTCAGAAAATGTGCTAGAAACTGGAAGTAAGAAGTCCTTCCATTCACCGTATTAGGAGCATATATACAAATAAAACGCCAGTTGATCTGTCTTAAAGAAAGTCACATAAAATGAGACGCCCTTCTGGTGAAACACGGTCAAGGAAACAG